>VDFB02360507.1:0-67581 GCA_007258455.2 Sequoia sempervirens
CTGGTATGTCCATAATCACTTGTTCTTTACCTTTTCCTTCAATTTTTAGAGACATGTGTGTTGGAGGAGTGTAGACAACAATTTCTTGTGCTCTTTTCTTCTTCCTCTCCATCTCTCCAGAAGAGGATCCAACTTCAAGTTCCTTTATGGAAATGGAAATGCTAATTGCTCCAAACTTCCCTAGCAATTCTTTAAAGAAATTTTCATATTCCGGGTATGTGCAGGATCATGATGGGCCAAAAATTGGCGATATGACGGGTATGTGTAGGGTATGTGGCTGATGACATTTTTCTTACCCAAAATTGATGAAATGAAAAGGGTTTTTAAAGGAGATTCTTAGCTCTCCACCAATATAAATTATGCTTTACTTTGAATTTAATAAATAATTATTATTCATTTTCTATTTGAATTACGACTAAAGTCCTAATTGATAGGATGATTGAAAATATCTATAGCTTTCAAATGGTATCACATTTTTTGAATCTGAAACATGTGTCACATTCTATGCTTCACATACTATAGGATTAAAAAAAGAAAAACTTGAATTTCATGATGTTTGACTCAAGTTAAGGTGTTAGACATATGATTTTTTATATTTTTGTAGGTTGTAATAAAAAATTCATAATTATTATTTACATGAAAAAAGAAAAAAAAATATGCATCACATTGGGACATGAGTCTCTTACTATATCTAAAATCTTATAAAAAAATATTATCATTTTATTGTGGTTAGGTGGTCAAACAGACACCTACTTCTTATTTTTTCTTTAGAAATTTAAGTATTAATGCATTGAAATTTCAAAATTTCACCAAATAGATTTAAAACCTATTAGTTTAAAAACTAAATTCAATTTTCTATAGATTCTATTCTTACATATTTTTGAAATAATATAGATAACTTATTCAAATTTTTATGTCAAGTTTCCTAACTCTGATTTTTCTAAATTTTTCGCCACTTAAGGGCCTATTTTTTCCATGATGATCCTGCACATACCCTTCTTGCTCACAATTTTCCAAAGAATTAGAGTGCTCAAAAATCTATTTGCAAACTAGCTCATTCTCTTTCCATACAACATTATCAATCTATGGGAAAAAATTTAGAAAATAAATCACAAGACATATGACCAAGGTACCAAACCTGAAGAGGCAATATGCCTCCTTTGTAAGTTGCACATTTTCCATCAACTAATCTTTTAGCAATCCGCACAGGTCAAAATCTTCATCTATTATCATTTTATGAGAGATATAAACTACACCTACCAAAGTTGCTCCTTCCTTGTTTTTGAAAAATATTTTTTATGAGATTCTATGTGTAATGTACCTTGTTATCGGATCTTTGATCGATAAAATTATGAAATCCCTTTGATCTCCAGTTACTCCAGTTAGGGTTTCGACTTCTTTATTCCAAATTGATTTTTTTTTTAAATATCCCGAACATTGCATAATCCAATTAAATTCTTAATCACCTCTTTGCAATGAGATAGGGTTTATCCAGAGTTAGAATTTCATCATTCAACCTATTCAAGATAAACCAAATGACTTCGGCTTTGACAAAATAGGGAAATTCACTCCAAATGTCCAAAATTTTATGTTTCACACCTTCAAGCCATTTCAATTTGTTGGTCGACAACATATTTCTCATATCTCTAATTTTCTCACTACTATATTCATCTAAATTTACCATTCCTTTTATTTTCTTTATTTTTCTTTCCGTACTAAACAAGTTTCTACCGAGCACCAAGTTCAGTGAGAATTCTACAAGCAAATGAAATATTTGATGAATTCACCACCAAATTGACTTTACTCCTTCAAAATTCTGCTGCAGAGGCTCTCCTTCCATTCTTCTTCAATGAAAGGTAACAAATGAGGGTTCCAAATACCCTTTTACAACTTTCACATCTAAAATTTTTACCGCATTAAATGTTTTTCCCTAGGTCTCCTAGATACTTTGTTTTCTCAAACAACAAAAGAAGAATTCATCTATGGACCTTCTACTTCTCAAAATATTTGTACAGGTGATCACTGATACATTTGTAAGCTATTAGCACAACTTCTAACAATTTCCTGCATTCCAATGCCAACTACTGATAGGGGGACAAAGTATTTTCTTGAAAAACTCCCCCTAGGCCAATGGCCTAAGATCAATTTCTAGAGGAATTACCAAAAGCAGTTTCTAGTGCAGGCTTATTTCCTTCATCAGATTCACTCTTCCTTACCCTTTTTTTCTTCATCTGATCTCTTATTTCTTCCATAGTCACTTTCCCTTTTCCTTATCATCTTCCTGTGAAATTTTTCCTTTGTATATTGGACCTCTTCCATCCACATTTATGTTCCGCAAAATCTTGCAATGTGACCAAATCTATTGCAATTGTAACACACAAAATTTCTCTGTCTAGACCACTCATTCCATTGATTTCCTCTTTATCTACATTGATTAGAAATATGCCCAAAAATTCCACAGGTGTAGCATTTAACATTCCTTACACTGACATACATACTTTTGCATTCAATTGACTTATGACCAAACTTATTGCAACTAAAACACTGATTGGGAAATGATGGACTGCTTGAATATATTTTACTTCTACACTGAGAAGCCATATGACCAAATTTTTTACAAGAAAAGAAATGACCATTAAACTTTTGAGCATTGGGTTGTCTTACCAAATACCTTCTACCTTTGTTCATCTGATTTCTTTTTCTGGAATCCTTATTTTCATATCCAAGCTTTCTCCCTTCTCATATCCAAGACCTCACTTGTCATTTGCATCCTTCTATCCTTTAGTCAGCTCATCAAGCTTAGCAGAACTGATCCTAAACTTCTCCTTGTATTCATTTGTATTAGTGAGTTCATCTTTGAGAATAGGTATATGTCTTTCAAGCTCTTGCTCATTATTTCTGGATTGTTGCAGTTCAATCTCCAATTGAATGAATCTAGTATTAACTATGTTGCATTCTTTAGATCTTTCCTTTAAGGACTAGGCTAGATTCTCCTCATTCATTTTCCTTTCTTCAATCTCCTTAGTCATCTTCATCACCATAGATTCCATCTCAAGCTTTAGAGTAGCATTATCTCTAGCAAGCTTTTCACATTCTTCAACTATTTATTTTAGGGTATTATTCAGGTGAACATCTTCCAAGCATTTACTTTCTTTTTTCTTCAGCTGATCACATAGTTCCTTCCTCTTTTCTCTTGACTCATTGATTTTATCCTTCAGAGATTGAATGAATTTTTCAACATCCTGAAGGTTTTCTTTTAATTCTAGGACTTCTACTTTAGACTAATCAAGATCATCAAGTGCCACCAAAATTTTTTGTTGAAGACCACCAGATTCCATTGCATTCCAAGATCCACCTCAAGTTGTTAAACTTCTGCAGAGGAAACTTGCTCTGATAGCAATTGTTGGACTCAAGGAACACTAAGAAGGGGGTTGAATCAGTGTTTAGCAATATTTAAATTTCAATCCAAATCTTAAACCATTTACAACATTTAAACAAAAGTAAATATGCAAGCACATGATGGAAACAATCAAAACACCATAACACCAAGACTTTTATGTGGAAACCCTGTTAGGGGAAAAACCACAATGGAGGTTAATTCATAATTTAAACTCTATTAAAAGTATGAAGAAAAAGGGGAATGCACATGCATTTAGGCACACTACCTAGAGCTCACTACTCAAAATCAGGAAGGCTCACTACCTTACAAAATGTTTGGATTACAACAAAAATTTGAACTAAGAAAGTAGCATCTACAAATTCCTGAGTACAATTATGGTTAAGCTCATAGATCAGATTTTGGACCTTCTATCTGATTCTGCACTTCGCTCTACTCTACCTTAATCCTCTTCTACACAAATAAAAATAACTCAACTGCTCTTTTGATATTCACACACACACTAACACATATCAAACACCACATCCATCTTCACCCTTCAAAATGAATTAGCGATCTCATATATATATCCGCTACCAACATTTAGTCGCTCCAATTCAGCTTCAGAAACTATGAAATATTCTCCAAGGGTTGGCTCAAATCACAAATTATATTTATTGTGCACCCTCAAAGTTGGCTAAAGCTATTTTGTGGCCCCAAAAGAAAATGCTCGAACTTAGAAACATTTAAACAGTTACTCCTTATACATCTGCAACATTCCACATACATTGAGTCGACCACCATGAGCACATAAATAGAAAATCATCTTGTTGGATCTCCTAACTTATACACCAATTAATGTGACATCAAAAAACCTAACAATAAGATAATACAGATGATTAAAAACTTTTCTGGAGATCCACAACTCAAAATGATGATACGGTGAAGCATATAGATCGACATAATAATCACATACCCTATTCTTCATTCTTTCTTCTGGTAATGATCTATTCTTTACTCTTCCTGTCGATATGAACAAATCCTGATCTACAGATCAATAAAATGACTTAGGTTCCCATCAATGACAACACTAGAATCCATATGCCAACAAACAAGCCATATTCCAACAGTACTAACATTATATATTATGAGTGTGACTAAGTGTGAATATAAAAGTAATGATTGATATTCAATATTGGTTGTAGTAGTATTAGTTATAGGTTAAATAGATTATTGATAAGTGGTAATATTTTGATATTAAATAACATGATCGATTATTTCCTAACTCTAAAAGGTATTATTCAAGTAGGAAGAGTTAAATTATATGTTACTTATGTAGAGTTAATTCCTTGGTCTATTATTATTAGAAGATTATTTTTCATATGTTATTTGTTCAATTAATATTAATTATGAGAAATACCAACACCTTTCTTTGGTTGAGTAAATAGGGTCAAATTGGCTAATGTTGATGAAGGGGTCACATAGCTACTTCCCTTATGTCATTATTGCAAATTCCCAATCTTGTCAAGGATATTTGTTTTAACCTTGTTTTGTAAGGATTGTGCATGTGCAAAAGGTTGTTTTATTAGAGTCACCTTTTAAATGTGATTACTTATTGTATGTTTTGAGAAGTATTTATATGGTATTAAGTGTATAAAATGTTTCCTAGGTGGTAGGTCTATGGCTTAGGGGTCTTTTTATTCCATAAAATGATTTAAATAAACTCTAAAGTCTAATTTGTAGTTGACTAGCATTGGATAGTTCCCAGTTTTCATGTTATGACTTGTGAATTCAACTCATTTTCTTACCGGTTGCTACTCACTAAATTATTTTAATCTTGTCAAATGTTACGTGGGTTTGAGGGTATGTGTAGGATCATGATGGGCCAAAAAGTGGCGATATGATGGGTATGTGTAGGGTATGTGGCTGACGACTATTTTTTATACCCAAAATTGATGAAATGAAAAGGGTTTTTAAAGGAGATTCTCATATTTCCACCAATATAAATTATGCTTTAATTTGAATTTAATAATTAATTACTATTCATTTTCTATTTGAATTACAAGTAAAGTCCTGATTGATAGGTTGATTGAAAAAAATCTATAGCTTTCAAATGGTATCACAGTTTTTGAATCTGAAACATGCATCACATTCTATGCTTCACATATTGTAGGATTAAAAAAAAAATGAATTTCATGAATTTTTGACCAAGTTAAGGTGGTTATACGATTTTTTATATTTTTTAAAATTTGTAATAAAAAATTCATAATTAATTATTTACATGGAAAAAATTACAAAAATATGCATCACATTCGCATGAGTCCTCTACATATATTTAAAATCTATATAAAAAAATTATTATCATTTTATTGTGTTACCTAGGTAGATAGACATCTACTCTTATTTTTCCCTGAAATTTAAGTACTACTGCATTGAAATTTCAAATTTTCACCAAATAGGTTTTTTTAAATAAACTTATTAGTTTAGAAACTACATTCAATTTTATACATATTCTATTCTTACATATTTTTGAAATAATATAAATAACTTATTCAAATTTTTACGTCAAGTTTCCTAACTCTAATTTTTCTAATTTTTTTTCCACTTAAGGGCATGTTTTTTCCATGATGATCCTGCACATACCCTTGAACAAGAAGTCTTTTAAATATTTTCCACTTTATCCTAAGTCTAGATCCATGAAATTTTGAAGTCCTTTTACCTTTTTATCTTAGAAAATGACCCCCTTTAAGTCATAAATAAACACACATTCCTTTAAAAATGCTCAAGCAATGGTTGCTAGGTCCCACCAAATGCATTTAATTGGTTTCCCACTAGCCCGTAGCAATAAATAATTGTATAAATGAACTAGAGGGAAAATGGATAAGTGACACCTATCCATCCTTATGGACGGTCCTACCAATAGTTCGTGACATTAGTGATGAATGTTGGTGATATCAACGACTTATATGCAACCTTGTGGTTTAATCCCAATGATTCCTTGCTAACCCACAAGGGACCCACTATTAGATCTCAGCTCAAGGAGGTATGGTAGGTAAGCACCACATTCCATCATCACTACTATCTGTAGGACTTGTCAGTTACCCAAATTTGCACCCAATTTACTAAGTTTTAAATGAACTTAGCAGATTTGGACTAACATGGGACTGCTTTCAAGTTGTGGGTAACCTGTTCGAAAGCAGACCTATAGATTATGGGTTGGCTTCCCCTTTTGATGGTGTCACCTAATCTATTCCTTTCTGGGAAAAAGGGGAGAAAGAAGCATGAAAAGAAAACTAACCCCTATGGTGATGCACCTAACGATATTTCTCAGACCCATACAACTACTTCTACACACAAGAATGGTCAATAACTTAATAGTGGTTTACACAACTCAAAACTCCATATGCCTTTGCATCAGTGTTTCATTACTAGGCTAAAAATGTCATGGACAACATCTAGAAGGAAGAAAATTACATCCTCACAACTTAGAATTTATCCTAAACTAACTCAACACATGTTATGACCTGCAAATTCATACTAATTGCATGCATAAAGGAAAAGAAAAATAGGAAAAAATCAAAGGGAAAACAATTCTACCATAAGATTTCATCAACCATTTATAAAGCTTTCACAATAAACAACATAATGAGAAGGTAAAATATATTAACTTATTCATCAAAAAGGTGTTACACTATTGCATAAGTCTAAAAATCTGAGTTACAATGTTGTCCTCTACCTAGAAAAGGCCCCAAAAAGCTACAATTCCTGTAGGAAGAAAGAAAAGAACTCCTCAAAACTCCAGTTTCAAAATACTTAAGCCATTCCCTAAGCAACTTCCCACACAAGTCCTTCTAGAAACCCTAGGTTGGATGAAGTACAAAAGTCAAAATGGGAGCTTCCAAAATCACTCCAAAATTCCTCCAAATGTAGAAAAATAAAGCTAAGTCCAAGGTCACACTGAAGGTGTGACAAAACAACCTCCAAAATAGTCATTTCTCTCCAAAATAGTCAAACACTGCTCTCACACTTTCCACATGTCTTCCAGCTATTTGACTCATGCAATATGTGTGTTTTGAAAACACAAGAATCCAAAAAGGCATTAAAGATAATAATCTTGACTAAGTGATACATAATACATCACTTAACCAATCTTTTTTACAATTCAAAGCACAAAATAAGGGGGCCCACCATCAATATGATTTACATTTCATTTGCAAGTGAAAATGTTAAAGTGATTATCAAAATCATTTAAATGATATTACAATGTTTTGAAACAAAAGCAAAAGCAATAATGAAATGCAAAAAAAAAAATGCTTTTAAAAAGCATTAATAAGGTCAATAAGGCATATGGTTATCTCACCTCTTCTTCACTTTGCATTGTAAGGCCACTTATTGGTCAATATTCTTTGATCTTCAAAGGCACAACAAGGGTTCGAATTTTTCTTATATGGCTAACCTCCACACTTCTTGGAAGGCATATTCCAAGTATTCAAGGAACATGTTTTAAAAGGCCAGGCATATTTCACATGTCTCAAAAGCAACATATGACCAAAGGTCAAAGGCATAAAATAGGTGAGTTGGCACACTCCATATGTTTCACATTTTGAAGGACTTTGCAAATTTTGAAGGCATCAAGACTTTAAGGTATAAAAATGCCTAAGTCATAAACTCATCATCGGCCCCCAATTTTAATTAACATGTGTTGCAATTTTAAAACAAAGGTAAAAATACCTTTGGGTCAGCCTCATTTTTAGAGTTTTCAAACCTAGGAACAAAAACATGAACCAAAGCAATTGCAACATTTCATGCTTGGCATCGAGCTCTCTAGAGGTCTCCATTGTGCTGCCATGAGGGTTTCTGAGTGCACTAAAAATGTGGTTTTGTGGTCAATCTCCTGAAGGATTCCTTGTGATTTCAACAAAGAGCAAAAGGTAATTTGTATTTGCATCAAAATCTAGTTTTTTACATCTTCAAAGGCCATCTTATGAATTAAATGGTTACGACCATGTAACATTTTCTAAACATGTATTGCCTTGTCTTCTCTATGGTTTTTTCTTCTGTTCTCAGCCACCATTGAGATGTTCTGTGAAGCTCCATGTTGAGTTAAGGTCGTGCTGGGTAAGTTTCCTCTGCATAACCCTTGTACTCTTCATTGTTTTCTACAAAAATAAGCTCATTTCAAGCTTTGTAGCTATTGAAAATGTTGCTTCTCAATGAATTTATTTATATCTTCTCAACTTTTCAATGAGACTCTTGTTTCATTTCTTGAAGAAAAAAGCTAAAAATATTATTCCTCTATGCATTTTTGTAACCTGAGCTCGAATGTAAATTTGATTTTCCTTCATGTATTTTCCCATGCTCAACTTTGAGTCTTCATATGAGCAGAAAAATAGTTGGAACATTTATTTCTGCACATTTTCCTCTGGGTTTACCCTAAACCCACATCTCCATGCTTTTCCTCTATGATTTCATACAAATTCATGTAGAAAACTTTACATTCCCATGCAAATTCCACATTTGATCATTTTGCAAAAGTATTGGATGCTTTTTAGCATCCATCATCGCGGCCATAGGGTTTTCCTTGAGCCTTCAAAGGTGGAATTATGGGACTTTAAAGGAGTTTTCTTGCAAAATATAAATAGGTTAAGCTCTAGTAAGCCGTCATCTGTAGAACTAGCAAAATTTTTTGATTACTTGTGAATGAAAAGCTATTTTGAGCTATTTATTCCTTTAAATCTTATAAGAAGGAAAAATGGAAAAAAAAACTCCATCTACAGGAACAACTTGTAGAATTCATTTTGTAGCTTCTATATATGTAGAATGATGGTGAAAAAATGTTTTCTTTTCTATGTATTTCTCAATGCTTTATGCTTCTCTTGAAATTTTGGAAAAGATTCCTCTATTTCATCAAAATTTGATGACATCTACTTTGTAAGACATTGCACCTCATTTTCTAGCTGATGTACTATGGTTGCTTTCTCCAAATGAACTTGACTAAGTGTTTCTTCTACTCTTAATGTTTCTTGTTCATTCTCTTTACTGGATACAAGAAGAGCCTCCATTTCAGCAGACCAAACTTTTTCTTTCTCAACCATTTTTTTTTTGTAAAGTTGCTAGTTCAGACTCTAAAGACTCCACTTGTTGGCTAGAAAAGGAAAAATACCCTCTCAATTCATCCAACTATTCCTCTTTATGAGAACAAGAAGCAAACAAGTCCAAGATTTCTTGTTCTTGCTTTGATTTTGATTCAACATATTCTTTCATCAGGACACCAAGTTTCAGCTGAATCCTTTGGTGTTCCCGCTTATGAGATTCTGCCTCTTCTAAGGACCCAGACAACTTACTTTCTGATTCACGTAAATTATTTTGCAATTCCATAATTTTTCCCCTGAGATCAAGCTCAAGCCTATCCAAATTATTCTGAAGTTCAATTCCATGAGACTTGGCATTTTCTACATCTATTTTACAAGATTCTCTTTCCTCTGTAATGTACCTTAATTGGGCTTCTTGTCCCAATATACCTTTTGATAATTTCACATTTTCCACCTCCATATCTGTTATATCTGGTAATAATTTTTGACTCTCAGAACTAGATATTTGAGCCTCTAATTTCTTGATTTCTTCTTCCTTTGAGAGTTTTTGCATCCATTCTACCTCAATACTCTATATTTTTACTTCACCAGTAGAAGCTTCAAACATTTTATTTGCACTGGATAGATGATAAATTTCCATATTATGTTGCTTAAGTCTTTCCTCTAGGTCCTGAACAATAGATACCAATTGATTATAAGATTCTTCTATCTTTTGTAACTCCAACTTAAGATGGTTATTAGCTGTCTTATTAATTTCTATCTCTTCCTGCAACTTTTGAATGGTAAAGTTTGTATTTTTTGCATCAAGACTTGTAGTACCTCCAATGCTATGGTTTACCATGGAGGCTTGTAGGGCTGATCTTATCTCTTTGCCTTATTTCTTAAGGTTGTCCCTTTTAACCATAGATTGCGAGAGTTGCAACCCTATTCCTATATGGAGCTACACTCCAATGATTGTTGATCTATTCTTCTTTTAATTCAACTGCCATGTCTTCTCAACACCATCCATTGACAATGTGATATCTACCTTCAAGTGATTAGACCATCTTAAAATGCTAATCCATACTTTGATTGGGTTGTTTTTTGTGCCTCAAAAGGTCAAAGATTAACACTTCATCATGTCATATGATGATGACATTGTCTTTTACCTTTTCAAGGGTTGCGCACCTTAGGTTTTTAAAGGACAGTGTCATTTTCTTCTTGAGGTGGAATTTCGACTACCATATGCATCGAGATGTCCTTCCTCAGACTATAAACTGCCCATGAATGTGTAGACCAGGAAAACACACTCACATGAAATAGTGCTTGTTCTCATGATCCTACATGATGCCCTACTCCATAGCTACTACCCTATAGCATACTTTCCTTTTTGTTGTCCTTTCATGAGACCATTTTAGCATGCATTGTGACTCTTGATTATCCCCTTAGGACTGCCCCTTGTAGACTCATAAAAGTTGTTGTCACATTCACTTGCACATGGTCTTAGCCAAAAGAGTCTCACCTTGTATTGCCTCATGATTTCTCACTAATTTCCACAACATTTGTTTCCTTTTTAATCATGTGTAATACATAACTATCTCCCCACTTTGATCCTAGTGGGTAGACACATGTCCCCTATGTCAATGACCTGAAAACTCACCGTCCTATGTGATGTGTGGTTGTTCAATACGATCATGATGAGAGCTACCATGACAATATTCTGGATTACTCTCTCATTATTTAAGAGATGCATAATTGAACTTGATGCATCTTTTGAATCTAATCATGAAATTTGATCAGCTAGTGTGATTCCATATTGATTTAATGCATTGATAATAGATAAATCTTTGATCAAGTTGCTCAATTTCCTTTTTCTTTTAGAGCATGCAAAGCTCTACCCTCGTGGGAGCCACATTTACCCCACATGTTGTATTTAATCTGAATCAGAACAATAACCAAACTTGTGCTAAATCTACACATGAAGCAAACAAGTTAGAAAATATATGCATTTTTTTATGTGTTTGATGACTTCTCTATTTTCCAGGACATTCAAAGTTTGCATGCTTATTTAATGCACTTATGGATTATTTTATACATGCATGGGTAGGTGTGTATGTAAGGATTGAGACATTTCATTACTTAGAGCCTCGCTCTAATATCATTTTTTTTTCATATGAAGGAGCCAAGGGCACTACGAAGCTGGGGAGGACACAAGCAGCAGAGCAATCAGGCCACCTTGTAACCAATCATTCTCAGGCAATGACTGGTCTCCATTCTTATATGCACATTCATTTGTTTCTTTTTTACTTATTCATGTATAAATTACTTCATATTTCCATTGAATAAGTAAATTTATTCCCTTGGCTTGTGAGGGACATGTACACTTCATGATTATCAATAAAAGATCATATTTTTATATACATATGATTCTCTTTTCTCATGTGTTGTAATATCAACATTGAAATTACAAAATTTAATCTATTTATTTGACAATCTTTATCAGGCATATTGGCTTGAACTAGCAAACATATGGTTTATCTTTTAAATGTTTAAACAATACAAAAGAATAAACATTAAGTTACCTAATTTCAACTTAAAGCTAAAAATCAAGTAACAGGACTATAGAAGGAATAGAAATATTTGGTGAAATACTTTGAGAAACTATGGTAATGTTAAAAGGCATGCTACTAAATAGATATAAGTGCACATGCAAAATTTCTCCACAAGATTTTTTAATCTACACTATTCATTGGGAAGGGAGGATAATTGTCTGAGCGTTAGGCTTAGAGAATAAAGGGAGCACACATTGAAGTTTGATGGGTTGATCTGAGTTGTTGCTTGTGTAATGCCCCACCACACAAACCCCAAAGGACATATTATATCCAACAAATATAGCACAACTTTTTTTTAAGTAAAACTAAAATGAACTGTAAGTTAACATGTAAAACTTATAATGAAACCATATATATATATCATTCAGCTAAGTCCCTTGGGGTAACATGAGTGGATTACATTTTGAACAACTCTAACATCAGACCAATCCCATAATGAAGATAAAATACTCACAATTATACATTTTAACACCATCAACATCTATTACATTACATAAAAATCCGTCACACATGAATTTAATTATAAATATTTCCACATATACATCACCATTAAAGATCATATATTATGAACCAATAAGGGCATAATAATACCAAGGATCTATATACATTACATTTATTATAGTAAGAGTTTACATCATTACAAGATTACAATGATACAATAATGCTTCCCACACATGAATGGGAATGACAGAGTAATAAAACTATAATGAATGTATACATAGCATCATTACTGGTTTCAACTCTGGGAATTCTCATGAGTCACTACAAATGGTATATCTCTACACATTTTGATCTTCGGCTGGGGACCCAATGGGGTGCATGGCATGTTCCACCCAACCATGTGGACCCTAAGGCCCACTCCCATGCTAGGAGATGACAAGAAGGATGCACAATATTAAATAGTCAAGAAAAAAAAACTCCACAAAAAAATGCAACAACAATCATAACGAACAACCGCTTCTAGAGGTACATAAACAATAAGGCAAGAAAGGTTGCTAAAGGAAAGAGTGTCATCACATAGCTCGATATGGGTTACCTAATGCGGATCTTCATAAGTTACCGAACCCCATCCTAGGACACCCTAGAAACCTCAACCGATCCTTGACCCCCATTCTAACTCATGTGGAACAACCATATCTTTCATGAAGACAAGGAAGTTGGTCTTGCCATTCCAAGCCTTCATGTCTCATCTCAAGCCTAAATGAGCACTTGATCCATGAGTGAGGAATCCATTATCTTTGATTAATGTGAGACACTACCCAAACCCCTTAATTAATTATTAGTGTTTTCATTGGATTTAATAAACTTCCAATGAGTTACTATGGGCACCACTTTGGGTCCCAGCCCCCATGGGAATCCACTCTCCCTACTAGAAACAAAAACTCAATAGTCACTAACTAAGTAAGCCAACTTGCACAACATCAAAAGCAACATGAATAGTCACATAAAGTGAGGCATGCACCATCCTACACAAAAATCTCCATAATGAAACAATTTCCACTGTGCAAAGCTAAAATCCACATAAACACAATCCAAGTATAAAGATCAACCTTTATCAAAATGAGAAAATTGTGAAACCATCCACCTTCAGGTGAAACAACATAAAAATCATGTAAACACTTATTGCTTGATCTAGGTTACCCAATGTAGATCATCCTTGGTTGTTGACCCCCATCCTGGGTTACCCAAGCAACCTCACCAAATCCTCAACCCCCATACCAACTCTTGCAAGTAAAAACCATACTCCCCTCCAACCTCTAGAAGTCTAAAAAATTACTAACATAATATTTCCCCCCATCGACATGGTAACAATAACATGATCTCAAAATACTACCTTCAATCCATAAACTTACAAAATGACAAGTGTAGAATAACAATAGGTAAACTCACAAAGAGATCTTCAAACTCAATCACAAACTAACAAATTCAGCTCAATACAAAATAAACCACTAAAAACAAAATCAAAAGTCAATTCAACCAACAAGGCATCTTAGGGAGACCTCAATTTTCTTCCCACATGATACCCATCCAATCATTGCCTAACTAACTTACAATTTGGCTAATAAGAAACTTTAACAAAATCAACAACCATTGATTAATACTCTAATTCTTTTATTTAAAGCAAACACATAATAAACGAGCCAACATGGAAAACTCCATAATTAAACATGACTTAATCAATTAGTCATCCACATCATATAATACAACAACTAATAATAACATAACAACCCTAAAGAGTTTTCTTATATAAGGCATTAATCACTACAATCATTTATTTAAATTTTTTTTTAAGAATAACTATTTCACTAATAAACCATCTCTTTTATTCAACTAGTTAGTATGAAAACTTTAATTTTGAATTACAACTTTCACAAAAGATAATAGTAATAATATTTAAAATATAACTATAGCATTAATTAAACAACCATCTTCATTGTTCTAATTACTACAACACCCTAATATTAAATTGTGACTTCAATGTACCAATATAATATCGAAATTCCCATAGCAACATTATTAATCAACTATAATTATATAAAATAATAACATTCTCTTACTAATTTATCTAACAAAGAGTAATTATCATATTATAATCTGAACTTTTAAATTAAATAACCTTTTGTTAATATTCTTCCCTCACTTAATATTAGCATTCCCTAAGATTATAATTACATTCACAACTTTTCCAATTTATTTTATCGCCTAATCTTTAAGTAATCAGGGCTATGTACATGTAGTTCCACTTATCTAATTTAAGAACCTTAATTCTCATAATCATTTCACTCTATTTTAAGCCCAAATACATTTATCTATAATAGATTAAATAATCATTTTTAACTACACTATCCAATTATAATCTTTTATTAAACGACATTCATTTTTCCTTTGTTAAATTATCTAAAAGGGATAAAATGCAAATTTATTTTATTAGCATAAAAGTTATTCATTTCATTTAATTTCCTCTAATATTAATTTGATATCTATCTACATGTATAAGGATACATTTCAACATATTCACATATTTGATTTAGTCAAGTTTGCTACAGTGATGCCTAACCAAGTACCTCTTATTGATTAATTGATGTGGTAAATGAACTGGTCTATCATAACAAAAGGGTGGGAGAAGTTAGTTAATCATTCAACATGCCATCTGACATGGTAGCATGTAAGCAGGTTTGAGTAATCAAAGACCTAATACATGAATTGATTGATAGTATACCTCAATGAATTGAGGCCTCTTTGTTTGCTAGTCTTTGTGTTAAAGATAGGATAAGAAATAGAATTCAAGGATACACAAAAATTTAAGGAAAACCAACTCAACTCATTTTGCTTAGTTACTATTTGCATGCTGGTAAAGAATATTATTAAATTATTTAGATTTAATCCAAGTTCATATTCCTACCTCAATTCCCAAAAGTATGTGAAGGATATATAGATGGCAGGAGCACTGGGGTTAAAGAAGGTGCATACTTTAACAAGAGGAGATAGTCTTAAGTAATGCAATTCGATAGCCATAAAAAAATTTGAAGGCCATACATGTATAAATCAGTATCCAAATAAATATTTTGATGTACAGGATATGGCAACCAGCATAAGGTACAAAGAAGCAAAAATTTCAATTCCATAAGGAATAGGAGAGACTAAGTGCATTCAACAGGAAAAGCAAACAATGAAGAATTTGGGCAATACATTTTGTAATTTCCATGAGCATCATTAAAATAGATTTAAAAGGAATCAAGCTGAAAAGGATGGCATAGAAATAAGTAGATAAGAACCATATGTTGAGGGTAGAGATGATAAAGGATCATTAATCTGCCATGATACTGTAAAGTTGGCAACTAGATTTGGGTTTGTTAATCAAGGCTCTTTAATAGCTATTAGAGTTGTTAAGAACCTCCGAGTAAGTTCTGATTGCCACACAGAAACTATATTCTTCTCCTAATTTGTTTCAAGAGAAAATTTTCTGAGGGATGTGAACCATTTCTATCATTTTAGACAGGTACAATATTCTTGTGGTGGATATTGGCGATGCTAAATAAAACAATGGGAAAAATAAGCTTGCTCTATATCAAGGCACAATATATCAAATATCTAGAGACAAAATACTGATGTTATGAATTGAAGGGGCAGGATTAAAGGTTCATAGAAGATTGTTAAGGATATGCATCAAATCTAAAATCTAGTTTCTAACATATTTTTTTTAAATCTACTTCACTTTTATTCATTGTGTAATATAAAATGATAAGATGCACCCATATAACAGTACTAATTGAAACTGTTGAAAACACCAATTGAATTCTGAGATACTCCAGTAGGTGAATGTTATATATATTGTAAAAGTATCTATGAAACATTTCTTCTTTGCCTTAGTTTTTTCGGTCTTCGGCTTCTTTTTGTTTTCGGCTTCTGAGATGTTCAGGTTTATGCAAGGCCAGTCAGAAATATGCGCAATACGACACGTGGTGGCTGCATGGATTTTTTGTATCATTTTCCTTTCAGAGGAGGGCCTGGGACACATGTCAATTTGGTAGAAGTTTTCTCTAAAACATTTTTTTTGAAAACATAAGATTTATGCCCGCATGGTGTGTCATCTCTTCACTGCAGGAGAAATGTGCTTCTTGTAAAATCATATCTTTTGGGATTCTATCGGAGCTTGTTGGCTTTTCTTTTCTTGGTTTTTGGGAATGGAATTTTTGAGTTGGTGCCTCAAGGTAATGTGATTGGTCAATAAAACCCTTTTTTCCAAAATTTTCTTAGGATTTTATCATTTATGGGCTTCCATCTTTTCTAAATATCTAAGGGATATTAATGCAGTAGCTGAGAATCAATGAGAAAAGATCTTTGTGGCCTAACCAAGGATCTATGATCATATTACAAGCTATTAGGAATCGACATCTAGCAATAATTATTTCTGTGTTGAGGTGGTGCTTTTTTCTTTTGGTGGCTATATAAGGAGGGCGACAACACAATGAGGGGTTGGATTCCAAGTTACAATTTCTTTGCTAAGAAAAGTTTCTTTAGTTTTCTTAGGTTTTTTAGAATTATTTTCAAAAGCAAGTTGCATAACTACTTTACTTTGGCATGTTATATCTATTAAGGTCTAAACTATTGTTAGATTGGAATCTGACCTCTGTTTCAAAGTTTAGTTGATATTTAAAGGCATGAAATATTGAGAAGAATTTGTTGAGATTGTGCATGTATGGCCTTTTTCAAGCTTTCTTTCTTTATATTATCCTTTTCAATGAAAATTTTTGTCTTGCAAGCTGGATCTAGATAGTTTAAGTAGTGAATTTCTATCTTGTATGCTTGCATGGTAGAGTAGCAGATTAGGAAAATTGGACTATGTCATTGGACTTCTCTATTTTTCTAAAAGTTATTATTTTGTTGTACTATGTTATATTAGGAGGAAGAGTTCATGTGATTTCTGAGATATTCTTCTGTTAATCATAAGAAATCTTTATGTTTGATCAAGCCTTAATGAACACTGCCTATAGAAGGATTTGAAAGTCCACACTGTGCTTGAAGTTAGCCTTTGGCGTTCGTTCTCTTTCCAACAATGAAGGGTTGTGGAATTTTGCATCTATTTCTATCACTCATAGGAATGATTTGGGTTTGAAATGTTTTAAAATCTTTGGCGCATCACCTTTTATGTTTTATGTTTACATTTCCTTCTCCCCTTACCTCAAAACCCCAAAGAAGAGTTGGCTTTCTATAAAAATCATGAAGGTATTCAGTGAGATACAATTTGTCCCCCACTCACTAAATTTCCCATAAGACTGTCGGAGAGGCACAAGATTTGATGATCAACAGTTCTTTTTCTAGCACACCCGATGGGACTAGAAGTTTTCCAAATGCCTAATTGGAAGTCAGAATGATTTCTTGAATTAGGCTAAGGAAGGAAATTCAAAGTTTCATGCCAAGAGTCCAAACAAGAGCATCTTTGAGAGGTCACTTCTAGTACTCTTAGTTACCTACCTCAACCCCTAGGAGGAGAAGACTCACAGGTTTTGCATTACTTATAATGAGCAATATAGTAAGAAGTGAGAGTCCAGTATCTAGATCTTTATCTACTCCATCTAGAGGCTTAAATTTCCAAATTAGAATACATGTATATCTAACTCATATGAATCTTTTCTCTTTGGCTCACATCCCTCTCCCTGCTCCTAGGAACTTCGAAACATGGGATAGTGGTAGTCCGTTACAACCACCCATGCCCCCAAATGTTTGGCCTACCATACCTGCTAATTCCCTTAAGGCCATCCCTAAATTCTCTAGAGAAGATTGCAAAACTCCTTCTAAACACCTTCAAGATACAGCAGAGGAAAATATCACTCTAAGGATGTTAGCCACCTCTTTCCAAGGAAAAGCCCAAGATTGGTATCGATCTTTGGCTTAGGGTTCTATCATCTCTTGGGACCAGCTCAGAGAATTCTTGTTTGAACACTTCTTAGAGAAAGGAGATCGCTCCTCATTGCTGCAACAACTGATTGCCATCAAGAGAGCTCCACATGAGGCCATGAGTGAATTCAATACTAGATTCCATAAGACTTGGCAAAGGATCCCCATGACTACTCGACCTTAGACGGCCATGGAATTCATGTTCTATCTAAAGGATTTTAACCTGGACATCATAGTCATGATAACTTCCATGGGAGGAGATATCTTTCCTAATGCTTATTAGGTGGCACTGTGCATGGAAATAGTCTAATTGATGATGGGAAGCTCCTACCACAATCCCCTATTCTTATGTTTGCATAAATCTCTGGAACATCTTAAGAAGAAGCTTCTCCAAGAACTTCTGATACATAATCGACACCAGCCATCCCACAATCCATGTATGTGTATCCCACTACACAAAGCAGTACACTAGGCTCCAACTTAGTTACGATAGATATTAATGACATAAATAATCTCATGTGAAATTTTTTGAATGAGTTGGCTATCATGAAATGACAGCAGGCAATTTCCCCAAAGCCTAGCACTCAAACCTATAGTAGAAGTAGGCCATCCTATCAACATAACACATACCATTTCTTTTCCCAAGGAGGAGGCCAATAAATGACACTTGCAAACAAGATAGTTCTAGTCACCATGCCGCTTCAGATGGTAAAGGACAAGCAAAGTAGAGAAATGATCCTAGGCTAGAACAATTTGGTGGAAGAGAACATATGGTGCTTCCCATGCAATGATAGTCATATGCCCCAAAACTTACCAAGGAGGAATATGCAACAAAAGATAGCAAAACAAAGAGGTAAAGGTGTACTTCCGAGTGTAGATGAATATAGGTCTTCTGAAATGGAGAATGTTTTTTTTAGAGCACAAATGCAAGGAATGTCCCTAGAGTAGGAGCTATACATTGCACCTGATCAAGCGTTGTTCTCATTGATGGAGGAAGAAAACATGGTATTCACAAATGAAGCTCCTACGACTAGCGGTCTACAAGTACAGTCAGATTACAACACGAGGTCTAAAAGAAGGCTCACCAGAGAATATGTGCAACAACCTTTGCCACAACCTCAGCCGTGTCAACCACCATTGCAAGAGAAGCATTTTTAACCAACTATCATTCGGCCTATCCTGCAATCACATTATCTACCATAGCCCGTGAAATGGATGAGTGAAACACCAAGTCCAGTCATGTAGGAAATTTTTTTCCAAAAATAAGAGAAATACCAGTGTTTAAGCCCAAGGCCCAAACAGTCGAGATGATTAACATGGTCAAGCAATTGAAGAAGGTTCCTTCCAATGTATCACTGTAGTACATCATATCTATCCCTGAACAAAAAACCCTAATTCGGGAAGCATTGAAGAAGGAAGAGAAAATTACATGGATGGGACTAGCTCCTATATGTAATCAAAGAAAAGATAAGGTACCTACATTGTAACCTCAAGCACCAAAAGTTACAACGTATGCAAATGACATGGGAAATGCAAAGGAGAAAGAGGTAAGCAGTCCAAAGCCCACACCTTTCTTTTTAACACTTATTATGGGAGATAAGCTTTTACATAACAATATGATTGATTCAAGAGCCACCACAACTATCATGCCAAAACAAGTGGTGGACACCTTGAAGCTTAAGTATGAGCCTCTTGAAAAGGGAATCATGCAACTAGATAGGAAGAAGGTTCCAACCGTTGGTCAGATAAAGGACTTATCTCAGACCCTTTTCTCATACCCAATCCAAACAATCACTCAAGAAGTAGTAGTGATATACATTCCACTAGTCTTCCGAATGTGTCTATCAAGAGATTTCACTGCCAAGCTAGGAGGGTATCTAGCACTTGACTGGACCCACCTCATATTGAGAACTAAGCATGGGGCGAAAATGAAGATTCTTTTAGAATCTCTACATCCTGAACATATTGCAAACAATGTAGTCTTATGCTTTGAAGCCACACATACTTCCATCTCTCAATAAGAGAAATATTGCGTAGAAATACTAGAGGATGGAGAGGACACAAGTGATTGGACTCCTAAAGAAGAAGAGTTGCTCAATCAATTCATTGATTATGATCCATTCAGAAATTTACATGCGACAGGGCTAGGCACCTATGTAATTTTTTATGAAGATCAAACTTTTCTAAAATTTATGATGGATCAGGAAAAATTCTATTACCCATCTAATAACCATCTATGGACCTTATATTTTGGCGGTGCCAAGTGTAAAGCCAACTCTAGAGTGGGTGTCCAATTACTATCCCCGATGGGATCCAAAACTCTTAGAGCTTACCATTTTCTATTTTCATGCCCAAATAATGATTATAAATATGGGGATTTGGTCCATGGTCTAATGCTTGCTCAGATAATGGGCATAAAGAGAGTGCAAGTTTTCAAAGATTGAAAGCTGGTGGTGAGTCAATTCCATGGCCAAGCAACTACAAGGAACACCAGAATGAAGTCATTTAGACATCAAATTTGGGATCTGATCAAGATTTTTGAAGCCTTCAACATACAAGTTATTCCCCAATCTCAGAATAGTGTCACTGATCAGATGGCATCTGTTGGGTCATAATTTGAACCAGTTTCTGACTCAACCAAGAAAAATGTAGTGCAAGTTGTCGTCTGACCCTCAATCCTCGACAATGATGAAAATTGGCAAGTTTTTTATAATGACACTCAAATTGCTACATTTGTACAAAAGGGAGCAATGGATCCCAACTATTCACCCCCAGGAGTAGATTTTTTCGAAGGGTAGGTCATCCAATTAAAAGGGAACAAGCTTCCCAAAGGGTTGATTTCCCTCAAGAACCTTTTCAACTATGAAGATGCTAGAAATGGCAAGCAGAGGTTCACTACAAATGAAAGAGATTACAAAGATCTTGATGTTGGAAGCAGCAAGAAATTGAAGGTCAGAAAAGAGGTTCCTCAAAAGGGTAGGGAAAGATTGAGGGATTTGTGCTATGAATACAACAAAGTTATCACTTGGACCTATGATGATCTAAGAGGTTATGACCTAGGAAAAATTCAGCATACCATTGATTTGGAGGAAGGGTCCAAGCTCATACGATAAAAGAAAAGGCTAGCCAACCTGAGGGTTGAAGCCTTGATGGCACAGAAGCTCACCAAGTTGGTTGAATCAAGAATCATATATCCAATCAAAAATTCCATGTGGGTTTCAAATCTAGTAACCATCCAAAATAAAAATTGTGACATCAGACTTTGCATCAATTTTCAAGACTTGAACAAGGCCTCATTGAAGGACCATTACCCATTACCATCGATGGAGAAAATTTTGTAGATAGTAGCCAAATCTGAAATGTTTTCATTACTTTATGGATTTTCAGGATATAACTAGGTATACATAAAGGAGAGCCACCAACACAAGATGATGTTCACCACTAAATGGGCAATGTTCGCATATGCCAAGATGACATTCAAACTGTCAAATGTTGGTGCAACTTTTCAACAAGCAATGGATGTCACTTTTAGAGGTTTAATTAACCTAAATATTTTGATATATCTAGATGACCTAATAATATTTTCAAAATAAAAGGATGATCATTTCAATCATCTAGAAATGGTCTTCCAGAAATTCCAACAGCTTAGGATTTCTTTAAATCCCAAAAAGTGTGTCTTTGGAGTACCTCAAGGTAATCTAATTTTCTTTGTAGTGTCTAAAGAGGGAAGACAAATAGACCCCAAAAGGGTTAGATCTATAATGGAATTACCCTTTCTAGTAAACTAGAAAGGACTTCAGTCATTTCTAGGGAAAATCAATTTCATCAGCAGGTTCATTTCGGACTTTGCCAGTATTGTGAGGCCTATCACACTAATGCTTAAAAATAATTTGTTGTTCAAATGGACCCCCAAAGGAAAAAAATATTTTGAGCAAATAAAGGTAGTGATTTTCGTTGCTTCGGTCTTGGTTAATCCAGATTTTTCCAAATATTTCCTACTTTATGAATACAGTAGTTAGGATAGTATAGCTTCGACGCTTACTCAGAAAAGTGATTAGAATGATGGAGAACATCATGTTGCTTTCCATTCAAGAAATTTGAAGGGTTATGAGGTTAGGTATAAATTTGTGGAAAACAAAGCTTTTGCCATAGTTAAAAGTTTAAAAAAGTTCTAACACTTGGTGACATCCAATAAGATCACTATCCTTCTAGCACACCCCAATGTGCGGGAATACATTACAAAAGGTAAGATCACCGAAAAAAGAGCAAATTGGATCACTAAGATCCTAGAATATGATGTGGAGATCAGACCAACTAAGCTAGTTTGGGGAAGAGGCCTATGAAAATACATTGCACATGAAACAAGTCTTGTGGCTAAAAAATACATTGATCAAATCTACTCGAACCAATTCGAGTCTGAACAATCCTGGTTGGCTGAACGAACTTGGTATATGCAGAAGGGATATTACCCAACCATCCTTCCATTCAATAAAAGGAGATACTACTAATTGAAAGGTGCCAAGTATGTGTTAATTGAGGATGTATTATTTAATAGAAATTATGATGGTGTGCTTCTCTGATGTCTCGACAACCTATAGGCAGAAAGAATTTGTAACAAATTTCATCACAGTCTTGAGGGTGGACATTTTTCCACCCAATATCACTTTAAAGATAATGTGGGAAGGATATTATTGGCCCTCTATGTTTTCCCAAGAACATCATCTAGTATAGAAGTGTACACAGTGCCAATATTTTATTGGAAAAATAAAGAAGGTTGCTTTACCCTTGAGCCCAATTGTAACTGAAGAACCCTTTGAACAATGGGGTTTGGATTTTATAAGAATGATAAATCTTATTTATAGTGTTGGACACAAGTGGATCCTCATGGTGAATGATTATTTTCCAAGGTTGATGGAGTCGTAGCCCTAAAGAATGCAATAGAAGGGGGAATTGTTAATTTCCTTGAAGAAATAGTGGCTAGATTTGGTCCACCCAAAACCATTATATCTGATAATGCTCGAGCTTTTGTTGTGTTAAGGATATCATATTTTTCTATTAGACATGGTATTTTCCTTAAATTCTAATCAACTTATTACCCACAAGGGAACGTGTTAGCAGAGTCCACCATCAAAAATCCTAATTAGGTAAATCAAACGCATTGGGTTATAATGACAAAGAGATCGGCACAAGCATTTACGAGCTACTTTGTGGTCAGTTTGAATTACCCCAAGTAGATTCTAAAGACCTCCCCTTATGAGTTGGTGTATGGAAAAGAGGTAGTGATACCCATTTCCATAGAAATTCCTACTTTACAACTACTAAAAGCCTTGGAGATTGAAGAAAATGGTCGAATGGAAGTACGTCTAGAAAAACTTTTCAAACTGGAGGAAGATAGAGAAAAGGACCATGGAGCCATGATCAATCTCCAATAGACAGTCAAGTGATGGTTCAATGACAAAAATACTTCTAGCCTAGAACTCAAAGAAGGGAGCTTAGTGCTAAAGTATGATGAGCATACTGCAAAACTAGGGAAACACACAAAATTTCAAGCACTATGGAAGGGACCTTTATGAATCAGTGCATGCAAAGAAAAGAATGTGTATGGGCTTGAAGATATGGAAGGAAAAACTTTAGATATACTGATTAACAGTATTTATCTAAATATTTTCCATTAAAATGTACAATTCTTTGAAAATTTTAACAGTTATGTACCATATGTAAAATTTTTTATAAATATTTCAAAATTTTGAGAATTTAAAACAATAGCTAGAAGAACAATAAAGAAAAAAAGCTTGTATTGTATTATATCTATCAAAAAAATTTACACATATTGCAAGCCTAAGGCTCAATTTCTAAACATAAGGCTCTCTCAAGAAAACCCAAAAGGAGTTATGGAGCCAAAAGAACAAAAGGGGAGGAAACGTGCAAAAACAATCCAAAAAGGCCTCAAGTTGTCACCTAGGAAGTTGTAAAGGCTCGCCATTGGGTTTTCTTTCTTCTTCCTTTTCTTTTCTTACTCTTCTTCTCCTTGTCTATCAGGTTGCAAAAGGGGACTAAAAGTACAACGAGCATGAACTCCACAATATAGGCTCAAGTCCTACTCATTGCAACTCTACACTAGGAAGTCAAAATACTTCCTCCAAGGCAGTGCCAAAACCCATTCCATCCCATACTCCCACAAGAGGAAATTGGTCATTGGCTGAGAAGAGTAGTGGTGCATCTCAATGTCCATAGTGCGGAAATCAGAAAGAAAGGGTAACCATGTTACATCTATGTTGAAGTTCACGTGCCTATGGAGGTCCATAGCACTCAGAATACCAATGTTGGGGATGGACACTTACACTACCTCTCCAAGCCCTTCCATAAATGAAGTATCAAAAATATTGTGGAACAATTCAATTATCATGGGCTTGGACACATTCAAGTCAAGCAGTGAGGCGAGGAAGCGAGAAAGCACATTGTAGTTGCTCTAAAGCTGGTTCTCGTTGGTAATAAAGTTTGCACCAACTAGCCACTTGAATTCAATCATGATAAGGGGGTCACATTTCTTCACTAGATGCTTGATTCAATTGTTGGTGACCTCTCTTGTAAAGCTGTATTGTGGTCTCCTAGGAAGGAGCCTGATGGGAGTGCCTAAGTCAATAGACATTCTGATAAAGTAGTGAATTATGGTAGAATGAGAATAAGAGGAAGGCTAGCTAACTTAAAGAGGCTATATGTTCGAATGAATGTTGTAAAAGGTGGCATAGTTATATATAGAAAGAGTGACCCGACAAATTCAACCAATGGAATGTCTATTTTTGGTCAGATGACAATGAAAAGTTTTAAGACAAAATGGAGTAAGGTAGATAAATCATATGGAGGATTAGATGGAATGCCCTGAGAAATAAATTTAGGAATTGGGAGTAAATATTCTCATGCACCCATTGTTGACATGTGTCTTTCGCTATCATTAGTGCCAGCTAGCTTACTAGTGAGAAAAGACATGTATTAACGCACTAAAAATTGTGACAAATTAATGGTCATGTCTTTCCAGGGGTTACCTTGCATCACTTCAACACGTTCCAGACAGCAAAAGGCACACACTTCAATGCAAGGAATTTATTTGTAAAATAGGTGGCAATGAGAATGTACTAATTCCTTCCTCGGGGCATTCTCAGCATTCCCGAGGGATATAGATCTCATGTTCACATGTATTTCATCGGTGGTAGCATTTAATGGACCGACCGCAATAGCGTAGTCTTAACAACATGTACAAGTAGAGAATTAATTACACTCAAAAGTAGGTTTTCCTTTTCAAGAAAAATGAAAGTGACTATTTTTGCTAAAGGAATTCTCTACGAATTCTTCATAACAGTCATGGTGGAACCCTCAACCTTTGGAAGACAAGCCGCAGCTTCGGGTTGACAACCTAGATATGCCAATTTTTTGGGAAAAAGTCATTCGCCAATGCCTTGGTAGTTGAGGAGAAACTTTTCAAATTCTACAAAAAGGCATCGGTGGATAAGCCTGTAAGAAGAGAGGTAGTGCAAGATATCACCGACAAGGGTTTTGACCCCAAGTTGTTGGTTAACCGTAAAAGTCTCAGAGAAGGTTCATTTCAAAGAAAGGAAAAGTATGGGCCACCTGAAGGTTTTATGTTTTGGCTTTGGGATTGTGGTTTACCATAGTTTATGTTTCCCCCTATGCACCCATGCCCGGATTTAGTCGATACATGTGCTAAGAGATTCAACGAGGAAATGGGGGTCATTCAAAATGACAGGATTAGGGTTACTATTTTTTCTCAAGCCATACAAGATATGTTGTACATCCCTATGGCCTAGGATGCAAAGCTTTTTGATGAAGAAAAGATGGATCTCTTCAGTGAAGAAAAGGCTAGATGAACAAATTTTGATGACAAAGAAATGAGGGAACAACGAGACCAAGGTTGCATTTCCTTCCCTCTCTCATATGAAAAATTCAAGAGAGACGTACTCGATGTTCTCGATGTTGGCCTGGTTTTTTGGTCTTGATAAGGATGAACAGGTTCTTCCTTTTTAGTTTGGCTTGGCCTATTTGCTGAAGAGAGAAAATAACCAAAGGCACTATGATTTTTTTGAGATAATAGTTAAAAACATGTTGATCTAGCTGAATAATTACATAACCAATTCCAAATTTAGGTATTCTTCTTTCTTAGCTCATCTAGTTTTACATCAGAATCATGAATGGTTGGGGAGAAACGTACCAGTGTCTAGCCTAGATGAAAAGGGATGTCTGCAGCTAGTTTTTGTGTGGACCCATATAATTTCTAGAATAGGAGGATATTATTGGTTTGCATATTATATTTTGAGGCCAGTACTTCAAGAATTGTTGCCTCGCCCTATTAGTCATTTATCGCCTGTGATCCTACAATTGATGAAGATCTCGCCAAACTCCATGGATTACTTGACAGGCGTAGAATTCACATTTATAAGATTCCATGGCTTTCCTAATGAGTCTTTTTGACTCCCTAGATTTGTGATAGAAAAATTCTTCGCATTGGAGGCATGCCACCAAGTGACCATGGTTGACAAAATCTATGGTACTGGAAAAAACAAAACAAAGTTATATTCACTTCCCCTCAATATTGCTAACAATCGAGTATCACTGACAAAGTGATTTTATGAGGAGGAGCTTAAGGATTTATTGGAAGCCTTAGGTTTGGTCCTCATCTGTGATAAGTGGGACTACACCCACGAGGACTTTATAGTGTAAGACATGAAGAGTGGGAATACTTTGAGAGGAGGAAGAATTTGACTTAGGAAAGTGATGAGTTGTACATTGAATTGAGGGTATGTGCAGGATCATCATGGAAAAAATAGGCCCTTAAGTGGCGAAAAATTCAAAAAAATATGATTTAGCCAAATTGACGTAAAAGTTTGAATAAGTTATCTATATTATTTCAAAAATATGTAAGAATAGAATCTATAGAAAATTGAATTTATTTTCTAAACTACTAGGTTTATTTTTAAAAAACATCTATTTGGTGAAAATTTGAAATTTCAATGAAGTAACACTTCAATTTCAGGGAAAAAAAGAAGTAGGTGTTTGTTCACCACCCTAACCATAGTAAAATGATAATATTTTTATAAGATTTTAGATATAAGTAGAGGACTCATGTCCCAATGTGATGCATATTTTTTTATAATTTTTTTCCTTTGAGTAAATAATTAATTTAGAATTTTTATTACAACTTTTAAAAATGTAAAAACTTGTATATCTGACCACCTTAACTTGGTCAAAACTTCATGAAATTCAATTTTATTTTTTTAATCCTATAGTATGCAAAGCATAGAATGTGATGCATGTTTTGGATTCAAAAAATGTGATATTGTTTGAAAGCTATAGATGTTTTCCAATCAGCCAACCTTGAGAATCTGATAGTCGAAGGGATTCAAAGAAAAGGGATTCATGAGTTTTTTCCTCCTCAAAGTAAAGGAAAGAGAGGCCAACAGTCTCTAAGAGTTTCATCTATTGTGATCGTTGAGGAAAAAAATTTAGAGGGCTTGGTGGCCAGGAGATCGAAACATTTTAGTTCTAGTCGTGAAAATAGAAGGAGGGCCCAAGATCTAGGCGTATCTGACATGCCAGCCTGAGGAGAAGAGGGAGTGGAGTCCACCCTACAAGATGTGTCGACTGCTACGATCTAGGTAAGTTTCACTCCCTCTCTTCTTCTTGTTTTTGTATCCTTGGTTACCCCTTTTCCTCCTCTCGCGGAAAGTAATTCTCCATCCTTGGGCCGTGATCTATTAATTTTGAATACACCCTCTCTTATTTGTAGTGAACCCTCCAAAATTACCCTACAGCCCAAGCGAGCATCATCTGCCTTGGTTGTTGTTGACTCTTTGATTGCCCTATTAAGGCCCCTCTAGAAAGAGTTGAAACATTTGTGCTAATCCCCACTCCTCAACCATCATCTTCTGGAAAAACACCTTTCTTTCCGGTCATGTCTCTCTCCACCCCTACTGGGAAATTTGATGAAGGAGCATCCTTGGTTCTTGGCAATATTGCATCAACCAAAAATATTTTCTTTTAGGTTTGTTCTTGTTCAATTCCTGTTTAGTTCAAGTTGGTGGATTCGTCATGTTTTCTCACCAGACCCTATGGATATATGTTTACATCGTGGACATGTTCATTTTCCTTATTCCAAGATTTGAGCACAATTGGATCTTTTTCTGGCAAGTTATCACTTTCAGATTTAATGGAATTTTCTTAAACTGGTCCTAAATTTTTTTTTTTTCAAACATGATGGCTAGTTCGATCTTTTGGATCTTTCTCATGACTTACAAATCCTTACGGTTTGTTTTGAATCATTCCATGGAATGTTTCCTGACCTTAATTTAGGTCCACACTTCAGCCTATGCATTCACCTTGAAGTAATTCAAATTTGAGATTGTAATAGTCTTTACCCAATGCGGATGATTCTAGATCTCAAAACATGATATAAATCATTGTACAAGATCATTAGGAAGGCAAATTTGATAAAGATAGGATTTTATATGTAATATTTCAGCTCTCATTGAGGAGCATATAGGAATATGTTATTTTGAACATGTTGTATCAAGCCTATGAGTCGAATCTATAAGCTCGGATGTTGTCGGTCGATTGTAATCGAAACTTTTGTTAATAAGAATGTTTAAATCTACATTTGCCTCCAATTTTTGTGTTACTTTCATTGTGTAACTCTTGTTACAAAGTATAGACTGTTCTCTTTGAGGACCCTCCTACCGTGGCTACACCAAAATCCCCCACTCAGTCTTAGCTTGGTGTGCCACCCTTTTCCATGATAATGCTCCCTTTCGCTTCACTACATGCTCATACATCTGAGGTCTCCCCCTCTGTTACACTTTTTGGTTTTCCTCCTGGTGCCCCTATTGTAGCACAAAATGTCAATTTTCCTCAAACCCTCCATGATCATTTCAACACAACCAAGATGGCCTGATGAAATGCTAAACAAAGACAACCATTGAAGGACGTTGAGTTGCTAGCTACAAAGAAAATCAAGGCTTGCTATAATGATCAAAATAATTCTCTCCTGATTAGCACCATGACGCCACTCGTGGAAAAGCTTGAAGGGCAGATGTAAATGGAGGATTATGACATCTAGAAAATAGGCCTACATCTAAATTAAACCCATCCACATGACAAGGTAGTCTTGGCTAAGACCATCCAGTAGGTAATATATGCAGACTACGAAAAACTAGGCAGGATATTGAAGAAGTGTGAGGTAGATTTGGTTAATGTGAGAGAAACAGTGGACATATTGTAGACAAAAATCAAGGCCAAGGATGTTGAGTTGGCCTGCATAATGCAAATTCAAGGTAAGCAAGGGGAAACCTCAAAATTTCTCAAAGAAGCACAAAGCCAACAAGTTCAACTACATAATGAAATTGAGAGATTAACAGCTAACCTTGCCATCTAGCATTTGAACAACATGGAGTATATAAGTTCTCATGAAAATATATAGAAAGAGTTAGATAGTGTCTGATCCCAAGCTTCTAATAGTGTCGATAAAGCACAAGCAGAGGTAGAAAAATTTTAAGTTAGCAAAACAAGTTGTGTCCATTTTGTAGACCCACGACCTGGAGATGAGACTTGAATAAGCTCTTAATTGGAAAACACTCTTAAGGAGAGAGATCAAGTAGAGGAGAATGAAAGAAAGAAAGAGATTCATCTCATTTAGGAGTTGGCTGTCGCACAAAAAGCCAAGTCTCTCCGACTACTAAAAATATTGGTATTTGAACACTAGAAGCGTATTATAGTTGTAGTTCTTGTTCTCCGACCTATCTTGCAATTCTTGAGGGATGTCCGAGAAATAAAAGGAAAGATTGGCTCGATGGCCAATCATATTTTTTAGACATATGAATCTAGATTGGTAGAATCACAAAGTTTCATTTCCAAGATTTGTGTGGCTTCTGATGAAGTCCTAAAAGATGTTGGGATTCCTAATTGAAGATTCACTTCCATCAAAGCAAGTGAGTTTTTCAACTCCCACAAGGTTTCCAAAAAGTGTAAAGATTTCTAGATGGCGTTGGAAAGGAGAGTCGAAGAGATAAAAAAGGATTTCAATGACTTGATCAATTATGAGCTACCACCTTTTTTCTCCCTAGACAGAGATGTGAAAATAGTAGAACAGATTACGGAAGCTATCAAACAAAAGGACCCAACTTCTACAGAACTTTCGAGTTCAAGTACAACACATGGAGCCGATGAGATTGAGCCTGAATTTGTTTTCCTTTCTCATCTTTATCATAACCTTGGAGTGGTTACTGCAAGATGGTGAGTCATGTCTTTCAAGGAGGTATTCTAGCTTGACCAAGCATATAGTCTCATTCATATTATGCCCTTACTAACCAAAGCAAACTAGTAGGTGAAACACTCCTCTTTCCTTAAACTTCAAGAATTTCAAGAGAGTTGGGTTCATACCTCCACGAGCAAAGACCCCTATGAGTCACTAGAACTATGAAATGTTTCTTCTCCTTTGTTTTTTGGTGTTCATCTTCTTTTTGTTTTCAAATTCTGAGATGTCTGGGTTTATGCAAGGCCGGTCGGAAAGATGTGCAATGCACCACGTGGTGGTTGCATGACTTTCTTGTATCATTTTCCTTTTGGAGGATGTCCCGGGGCATGTGTCAGTTTGGCAGAAGTTTTCTCTAAGACATTTTTGGAAAAACATAATATTTTCACCCTTGTGACGGGTATGTGCAAGATCATCATGGAAAAAATAGGCCCTTAAGTGGCAAAAATATTAGAAAAATCAGAGTTAGGCAACTTGACATAAAAAATTGAATAAGTTACTATATTATTTCAAAAATATGTAGCAATATAATTTGTATAAAATTGAATGTAGTTTCTAAACTACTAGGTTTGTTTAAAAAAAAATCTATTTGGTGAAAATTTGAAATTTCAATGCAATAGTACTGAAATTTCAGGGAAAAAATAAGAAGTAGGTGTATGTCTGACCACCCTAACCATAATAAAATGATAATATTTTTCTATAATATTTTAGATATAAGTATAGGACTCATGTCCCAATGTGATGTATATTAATTTTTAAATTTTTTCCAAGTAAATAATTAATTATGAATTTTTTATTACAATTTTTAAAAAATATAAAAACTCGTGTGTGTGACCACCTTAACTTGGTCAAAACTTGATGAAAGTCATTTTTTATTTTTTTAATCCTATAGTATGCGAAGCATAGAATGTGATGCATTTTTTGGATTCAAAAAATGTGATATCATTTGAAAGCTATAAATGTTTTTCAATAAGCCTATCAATCAGGACTTTAGTCATAATTCGAATAGAAAATGAATAATAATTACTTATTAAATTCAAATTAAGCATAATTTATATTAGTGGAAAGCTAAGAATCTCCTTTAAAAACCCTTTTCATTTCAACAATTTTGGGTAAAAAAAAGTCATCAACCACATACCCATCATACTTCCACTTTTTGGCCCATCGTGATCCTACACATACCCTGACATTTAATCTCTTTGTTGTGGAAGAATTGTGCTTCTTGTAAGATGATATCTTATGGGAGTCTATCGAAGCTTGTTGACCTTTCTATTCTTGGTTTTTGGGAATGGAATTTTTTAGTCGGTTCCTCAAGGTAATGCGATTGGTCAACAAAACCCTTTTACCAGAATATTCTTAGGATTTGATCATTTATGGGCTTCCATCTTTGCTAAATATCTAAGGGAAATTAATGAAGTAGCTAATAATTAACGAGAAAAGATATTTGTAGCCTAACCAACAATCTACAATCAGATTGCAAGCTATCCGGAATCGACATCTGGCAGTAATTACTTATGTGTTGAGGTGGTGCTTTCTTCTTTTGTCGGCTATATAAGGAGGGCAATGATAGAATGAGGAGTTAGATTCCAAGTTATAGTTTCTCTGCTAAGAAAATTTTCTTTAGTTTTCTTAGGGTTTTCAAAATTATTCTCAGAAGCAAGTTGCAGAACTACTTTACTTTGGAATGTTATATCTATTAAGGTTTAAACTATTGTTGGATTGGCATCCGACCTTTATTTCAAAGTTTGGTTGATATTGAAAAGCATGAACTATTGATGAGAATTCATTGAGACTGTGCAGGTATGGCCTTTTTCAAGCTTTCTTTTTTTATATTATCATTCTGAATGAAACAATGTGTCTTGGAAGTTGGATCTAGATAGTTTCAGTAGTGGATTTCTTTGTTGTTTTCTTGTATGCTAGAGTAGTAGCTTAAGAAAACTAGACTATGTCATTGGACTTCTCTGTTTTTCTAAAAGTTTTTATTTTGTTGTACTATAATGTATTAGGAGGAAGAGTTCATGTGATTTCTGATATATTGTTCTATTAATTGTAAGAAATCTTTATGTTTGATAAGACCTTAATGTACAATGCTTGTGGAAAGATTTGAGTGTCTACACTATGCTTGAAGTTAGCCTTTGTTGTTTGTTCTCTTTCTGATAATGAAGGGTTGTGGCGTTCTCTGTAGATTTATATCACTCATAGGAATGATTTGGGTTTGAAATGTTCTAAAAGCTTTGGTGCATCACCTTTTATATTTTATGTTTACATTTCCTCCTCCCCTTATCTCAAAACCCCAAAGAAGTGTAGGATTTTTATAAAAATCATAGAGGTATTCAATGAGATGTAATTTTTCCCCCACTTGTTGAATTTTCCATAAGACTGTTGGAGAGGTGCAAGCTTTGATGATCAACAGTATCCAGCCATGAATTAGTAAGGAAAATAATTTAGCCTGGTACCTATTCCAAAACAAAATAAAACAACTCAATGAAATTATGGCCAATGACTTACCTCAAGGTTTTCCATAAATTATATCCCGCGGGTGCAATTTTTAGGCATGAAGTTAGGTTCCACAACTTTTTCCAACATCCCCTCTTCTTGTGCTAAAATGGAAGCTTTTGAGTAGGGTATGGACATCGATCAATCATAAAGAATACAGATGATGTAGTTGCAACTTACCTAGTAGATGTGCATGCAGAATGTGGATGCATAGGACAAGACACATAAACTATTTGATAGAATGCCACCAAGAAACATTGTCTCATGGAGTGCATAGATTACAAGATATGCATAAAATGGGTTTTTTGCAAACATCTAGAAACTTTGAAGCAAATGCAACTACGGGTGTAATGCCAGACTCCACAACCTTTGTAAACCTCCTTGTCTGAGCTGGAATGGGGGAGGATTTGGAACAAGGTATGGACATCAATCAAAGTAGAAAGGGAAATTCCTATCGAAGTTACAGTTGCAACTAGTTATAGACATGCACGCTAGATACTAAAACATAGAAAATGAAAGTGAATTGTTAGACATAATGGCTCAAAGAAATGTCATCTTAGCTCTAAAAGGATTGTAGGATTTCCCAATTCCCCTTCATTTTTTTTTCAAAAGAACAATCAATCCAGTAGACTTATTTTTACAAAATCCACTTGCAGGCCCCAGTTTCTTTTCAAAATTATTATATAAAAAATTCCAAAGACATGATCCCTTTTCAAACCCAAAAATCAACCATTATAACAAGTTTCCATTTTTGACAACTAGTTTGAAACTGTGCATGCAGTTGCATGCAAAACCTTCCATCTTTTATTTGCTTTTAACAACTTGTTTTAATTGATTATCAATTTATCACTTTCTAATTTAATATTTTATTTTAATTTTTTTATTTCATTTTAATATCTTTTCACATTGTAATTCATTATTAAAAGCTTAGCATTAAATAGTAACTATCTTTATATTTAACCATTGAGTTATTTTCTTTAACTTAAAAATTTATTTTAATAAATTAATTAACCAGGAACTCAAAAATATTTACCAAAATTTTTTATTTAATAATTTATTTAACTTGATGGCGAGACAACCAACATTATTAAATAAATTTAATTTGAACAACTTTAAGAAAAAATTATCAAATACCAAGAAAAATCCAGTCATGGAGGGGCACTACATCCTCCCCCCGTAAGCTTTGATTTACTCCTAGAAGTTGCAAGGTAAAATAAAACATACGCAAATATAAATAACATCAAATAATCAAGCAACCAACTATTGAAAAATTACCTAATCTTGGCCAACATCGAGAAGCAGTACCTACTGACCATAGACATTAGACAACAAAAATGAGGTGACAGACTGGATACTCATCCTCTTTGAGGATGATGGCTAAGGTAAGGGTCCTTTTGTTAACTCTATTTTTTCTACATCATTTCCATTGGGTTTTGGAGGCATGCTCAAACCTAACCATGCAGGTGGAGTCGATGCCTAATACCTACAACATGCATCAAACAAGATATATATATATATATAAAGCAACAACCACACCATGAGAGGGAATCACAGCGTAGTAGGGTACTCGTGAATGAGTAATGCTACACTATCCCTACCACCAAGACACTTCAAACAATGAACCACATCAGTCAATAGCCCTAATAATCAAATAAACTTGCAACCAAACTGCTACTTAACAATCAGAATAATAATCACATAAGGATCATAACCATGAATCGATATCATGTGTTGTATCAAAAATGGATTACTATTTTACACCATTGGTATCTACATCTAAATATCCCAATTACTTTACCTTCATCACTGAATTCTGAAGCCAACAACCTAGAAATCACAAGCTAGGGTGAAAACATAATTTAATTACTACCAGTCTCTCAAGTTGATTCATTACCTCAAAATACTACACTTCCATAAAAATGTAACATAATTATACATACAAGCACACATTTTTGTTAAATATTTATCATTACACGCAAGAAATTCCGTTCTATTCATTATCCAACAATAAATCTCACAACATATCTAGCACAAGATCATCATTTCACACCCTACCAGAAATAGAAAGCATAATTTATCACTTCATAAGCACAAAATTACACATTCATTACATCCACACACCAATTCACATCACCAAAAAACACACAAGTCTACTGAAGAGTCCATAATGCATTCCTGATGGAAATAATATTGGTGCATTGCGGACTACACCAAGGGTCCTATCCTTTCTGCTAGTTTCTACACCATTAGGCAAACACCACCTAAGAAAAAACTTGGATTACTAAATTAGGATGACTCAAAAAGGAAAGGCATAGCTTGAAGAGTGCAAACAAATTGGTCATGTAATGGGATCAATAACCTAGAGTACCCAGTGTTTGATAACCTAGTTCTGATACCAAGTTGTAATGCCCCACCACACGAACCCCAAAGGACATCTTATAACCAATAAATACAACATAATTTCTTTTTTAAGTAAAAATAAAATGACTTGTAAGTTAACATGTAACACTTGTAATGAAACCATATATCATACAACTAAGTCCCTTGGGGTAACATGACTACATTACATTTCAAACAACTCTAACATCAACCCAATCCCATAATGAAGATAAAATACTCACAAGCATACATTTTAACACCATCAACATATGTTACATTACATAAACATCCTTCACACAAGAATTTAACTAAAAATATTTTCACAGATGCAACATTAATGATCATATATTATGAACCAATCACTGCATAATAATACCAAGGATCTATATACATTACATTTATTGTAAAATTTTACATTGTTACAAGATTACAATGATACAACAATACTTCCCACACATGAATATGAATGACATAGAGTAATACAACTATAGTGAATGTATACATAGCATCATTACTAGTTCCAACTCTAGGAATGCTCAGGAGTCATTGCAAATGGTATATATTTGTGCATCTCGATCTTCGGTTGGGGACCTAATGGGGTACATAGCACGTTCCACCCGACCATGTGGACTCTAAGGCCCATCCTTCGTGCTAGGAGATAACAAGAAGGAACCATAAAATAAAACAATCAACCAGACAAAACTCCACAAACAAATGGAACAACAATCACAAGGAACAACTGCTTCCAAAGGTACATAAGCAACAAGGCAAACAAGGTTGCTAAATGGAAGAGTGTCATCACATAGCATGATATGGGTTACTCAATGTGGATCTTCATAGGTTACTGTCCCCCATCCTAGGTTACCCTGGAAACCTCAATCGATCCCTGACCCCTATTCTAACTCATGTCGAACCAACATACCTTTCATGAATACAAGGCAGTTGTTCTTGCCATTTCAGGCCTTCTCATCTCATCTCAAGCCTAAATGAGTACTTGAGTCATGAGCGAGGCATCCATTATCTTTGATCAATGTGAGATACTACGCAAACCCCCTAATTAATTATTAGTGTTTTCACTGGATTTAAGAAACTTCCAACAAGTTACCCTAGGCACCACTTTGGGTCTCGGCCCCCATGCCCCCATGCCCCCATGCGAAGCCACTCTCCCTACTAGCAGCAAAAACTCAATAGTCACTAACAAGATAAGCCAACTTGCACAACATCAAAAGCCACATGAATAGTCACATAAAGTGAGGCATGCACCATCTTGCACAAAAATATTCAAAATGAAACAATTTTGACTGTGCAAGGCTAAAACCCACATAAACACAATCCAAGTATAAAGGTCAAACATTATATAAATGACAAAATCATGAAACCACCCACCTTCAGGTGAAACAACATAAAACTCATTTAAACACTAATGGCTTGATATTGGTTACCCAATGAATATCTTCCTAGGTTGTCAGCCCCCATCCTGGGTTACCCAGGCAGCCTCACCGAATCCCCGGCCCCCATACCAACTCTTGCAAGTAAAAACAATACTCCCCTCCAACTTTTGGAAGTCTAACAAATTACTAACATAATATTTTCCCCCATCGAAGTGGTAACAATAACATGATCTCAAAATACTACCTTCAATCCACAAACTTACAAATCAACAAGTGTAGAATAATAAGAGGTAACATCACAAAGAGATCTTCAAACTTAATCACAAGCTAACAAAATCAGCTCAATACAAAATCAACCACTAAAGCCAAAATCAAAAGTAAATTCAATCACGAGGGCATCCAAGGGAGACCTCAATTTTTTCTCACATGATACCCATCCACTCATTACCTAACTAACTTACAATTTGGCTAATAAAAAACTTTAGCAAAATCAACAACCATTGATTAATACTCTAATTCTTTTGTAAATAAAACAAACAAAAAATAAATGAGCCAAATGGACAACTCCATAATTAAACATCACTTAATATTTTAACCATCCACATCATCTAATACAACTAATCATAATGTAACAACCCTAAAGAGTTTTATTATATAAGGCATTAATCACTACAATCATTTATTTAATTTTATTTTTTAAGAATAACTATTTCACTAATTAACCATCTCTTTTATTAAACTAGTTACTATGAAAACGTTAATTTTGAATTACAACTTTGACATAAGACAATAGTAATAATATTTAAAATATAACTATAACATTAATTAAACAACCATCTTCATTGTTCTAATTACTACAACACCCTAATATTAAATTGCAACTTCAATGTACCAATATAATATTGAAATTCCCATAACAACATTATTAATGAACTATAATTATATAAAATACTAACATTCACTTACTAATTTATCTAACAAAGAGTAATTATCATCTAATTCCAACTTTTGAATTAAATAACCTTTTACTAATATTATGCCCTCACTTAATATTAACATTCCCTAAGATTACAATTACATTCACAACTTATCCAATTTACTTTATCACCTAATCTTTAAGTAATCAGGGCTATGCACATGTAATTCCACTTATCTAATTTAAGAACCTTAATTCTCATAATCATTTCACTCTGTTTTAAGCTCAAATACATTTATCTATAATATATTAAATAATCATTTTTAACTACACTATCCAATTAGAATCTTTTATTAAATGACATTCATATTTTCTTACTTTGTTAAATTATCTAAAGGACAAAAATGTAAATTTATTTTATTAGCATAAAAGATATTCATTTCATTTAATTTCCTCTAATGTTAAGTTGATATCTATCTACATGTATAAGGATACATTTCGGCATATTCACATATTTCTTTTAGTCAGGTTGGCTACAGTGATGCCTAACCAACTACCTCTTATTGATTTATTGATGTGGTAAATGAACTGGTCTATCATAACAAAAGGGTGAGAGAAGTTAGATAATCATTCAGCATGCCATTTGACATGGTAGCATGTAAGTAGGTTTGAGTAATCAAAGACCCGGTACATGAATTGATTGACAGTATACCTAAATGAATTGAGGCCTCTTTGTTTGCTAGTCTTCGTGTTAAAGATAGGATAAGAAATAAAACTCAAGGATACACAAAAATTTAAGGAAAACCAACTAAGCTCAGTTTGCTTAGTTACTATTTGCATGCTGGCAAAGAATATTAGGAAATTATTTAGATTTAACTCGAGTTCATATTCCAACCTCAATTCCCAAAAGTATGTTAAATATATATAGCCGGAAGGAGCGCTGGGGTTAAAGAAGGTGCAGATTTTAACAAGAGGAGATAGTCTTAACTTATTAAATGCAATTCGATAGCCATAATAAAATTCGAAGGCCATACAACTGTAAATCGGTAGCCAAATAAAGATTTCAATGTACAGGATATGGCGCCCACCATAAGGTATAGAGAAGCAAAAATTTCGATTCCATAAGGAATAGGAGAGACTAAGCATTCAACAGGAAAAACAAAAAGTGAAGAATTTGGGCGCAGCATTTTGTAATGCCAATGAGCAGCATTAAAATAGATTGAAAAGGCACCGAGCTGAAATGGATGGCGCAGCAATAAGTAGATAAGAACCATGCGTTGAGGAGAGAGAAGATAAAAGGATCATTAATCTGCCATGATACTATAAAGTTGGCAACTGCATTTGGGTTTGTTAATCAAGGCTCTTGAACAACTATTAGAGCTGTTAAGAACCTCCAAGTAAGTTCGGCTTGCCATGCAGTAACTATATTCATCTCCTAATTCGTTGCAAGAGAAATTGTTCTGACCGATGTGAACCATTTCCATCATTTTAGACAGGTACAATGAAACAATGGGCAAAATAAGCTCGCTCCATATCAAGGCACAATATATCAGATATCCAGAGACAGAATACTGACGTTATGACTTGAAGGGGTAGGATTAAAGGTTCATAGATGATTGTCAAGGATATGCGTCGAATCTAATATCTGGTTTCCACATTTTTTATGTTTTTAATCTACTTCTTCAATTTTATTCATTGTGTAATGTAAAATGACAAGATGCACCCATATAACAGTACTAATTGAAATTATTGAAAATACAAATCGAATTCTAAGATACTCCAGTAGGTGAATATTATATATATTGTAAAAGTATCCAGCCATGAATTAGCAAGGAAAATCATCTGGCCTGGTACCTATTCCAAAACAAAACAAAACAACTCAATGAAATTTGTGGTGAATGACTTACCTCAAGGTTTTGCACAAATTATATCCCGCAGGTGCAATTGTTAGGCACGATGTCAGGTTCCACAACTTTTGCCAACATCCCCTCTGCCTGCGCCAAAATGGAAGCTTTCGAACAGGGTATGGACATCGATCAACCATAAAGGATCGAGATGTTGTAGTTGCAACTGCCCTGGTAGATGCGCATGCAGAATGTGGACGCATAAGACAAGACACGTAAACTATTTGACAGAATGGCAACAAGAAACGTGGTCTCGTGGAGTGCGCAGATCGCAAGATATGCATAAAATGGGTTTGTTGCAAATTTCTTGAAACTTTGAAGCAAATGCAACTACGGGTGTAGAGCCGGACTCCACAACCTTTGCGAACCTCCTTGTCCGAGCTAGAATGGGGGAGGCTTTGGAACAAGGTATGAACATCAATCAAAGCAGGAAGGGAAATTCCTATCGAAGTTACAGTTGCAGCTACGTTATAGACATGCATGCTAGATACCGAAACATAGACAAGGCAAGTGAATTGTTAGACATAATGGCTCAAAGAAATATCGTCTCAGCTGCGAAAGGATTGCAGAATTTCCCAATTCCCCCTCATTTTTTTTCAAAAGAACAATCAATCCAATAGACCTTTTTTACAAAATCCACTTGCAGGCCCCATTTTCTTTTCAAAATTATTATATAAAAAAATCCAAAGACGTGATCCCTTTTTAAATCCAAAAATCAACCATTATAACAAGTTTTCATTTTTGACAACTAGTTTGAAACTGTGCATGCACTTGCATGCAAAACCTTCCATCTTTTGTTTGTTTTTAACAACTTGTTTTAACTGATTATCAATATCGCTTTCCAATTTAATATTTTATTTTAATGTTTTATTTCATTTTAATATCCTTTCACATTGTCATTCATTATTAAAAACTTAGTTTATATTTAACTGTTGAGTTATTTTCTTTAACTTAACGATTTATTTTAATAAATTAATTAATTGAGAACTCAAAACTAATTACCAAAATTGTTTATTTAATAATTTATTTAATTCAACAGCTAGACAACCAACATTATTAAACAAATTTAATTTGAACACCTTCAAACAAAATTTATCAAACACCGAGAAAAAGCCAATGGTGACTATGGATTTTAGAGGGATAGCGGGCAGCTGCCATGTGGGTTCTCTTGTGGCTTGTAAAGTGTGATGGGGTCAAGAATCCAATGAAAAGGATGCACATATGGTGAGAATTGGGCCTAGTGGATGTTGAGTCAACAAAAAGAAAAAAGTTCAAACTTCTTTGACTACACTTTGGCTGCACATTGATCTAGATCATGATGATATCTATGGTAGAAATTCAAAGTTTCTAAAAAGGACATCATTAAGCCATTCTGGTTCGCGCGAGTGAACAATAATGGAAAAGTTGATGTTTCTATACCAAATTCAAGGATTTTTTCACCATAAAAGCTTTCTTTAAAGATTATTATTGGTTACAAAAGCATTCAGAAGTATTTTGAAGCCGTTCTAGTGTATCTCAAGCATTTGGCATCATCAAAAACTAGGGTTTTCTATGTCGATAAATCAAGATAAAGAGATTGCCATCCCATTGATGGATAAATGGATCCCAAGAGCATAAGAATTGAGACATATGGCCATTAGGTCAAAAAATGATGCAAATAAAACTTCCAACATTGTCCCAACCCTAAGGCTTGTGAATGCAATCAAGGAATTCCAAGGGTTGATTGAACCATTGGAAATGAAAATATGGGATTTAGTGAAGAGGTTTGATGAGTGGAGCTTCATTCTACTTCTAGATATATTAAATGAAAATGGTGATGTTAAACCTTTGCAAGAATGGAAGGACCAAGAAAATAAGGTGATAGTCAGTCAAGCCAAGCTAATTTGTGATGGAGTAGATGTGGAGATGTTGAAAAGTAGTATGGATAAGCTCACCTACACGGGAATTTTCCTTGAGGAGTTTGACAAGGAAGATAACTAGGTATTAATAAAGTACACGCCATATATAAAAAAGGAAAATGAAGTTATAACATTTAACTAGCCTTCTGAGGAAGAGTTTGAACTCTGGAAGAGAAAATATGTTGGTACATTCTCAATGAGTAGGCTGCTACAATGATGAAGTGGTGATGAAAATTTTGATCTTATATTTGTGATAATAAAGGTTACAATAGAAGTACAATACATGGCTTGGAACTAGTACATACTAGGCCTTAGATATATCAAAGTTTAGATATTATATTCTTCTCCATTTCAAATTAATGACATGGAATGTAAAAATGGAAATGGTTCGACATATTCTCCTTCTTTATTTTATGCTTTTCATCTACAAGTTTTGGAGCACATCGAAAAGGGTGTATAGCTCATGGAAAGAATAATTGGCACCAACTAAGAGCCTTTTGGAAGGCGTGAGAATCTTCATCAACAAATGAGAAATGGTTTTTGTCTTATTTGAATCTCTCCCTCATATTTTGGAAAATATAACTTCCTCTAGATGTAATGTGAATATCAAATGAAAACATGACATGTGTATAATTTAGCTCAAAGCTTTTGTTTCTCCCTTGTTCTTATAAAAGGTAATTAATTGCCAATTTTACAATGTTGTTAACTGATTGATCTAAGAGAAATTTTGTAACTAGGTCTTAATAATAAAATATGAGTCTATTCTAGGTTCTAAGAGTCTTTTGAGTCTTGTAATGGTGAATGTGATAACAGTACTATCATATTTTTGAATATCAATGGAAAATATTCAAGGCCAATGTTCTCCATTGTATACTTTGCTTAGATTTGAATATAAATAAATCAAAGATTACTTCTATTCATCTATTTTTCTTTCTTTGAATGTTTATTCATTTTTATTACAAATATTCAAAGAATGAGTTAAATTTGTATTAACATGAATGAAGGTTTATGTATGCATGGATAATTAAGTATGGTTGGTTAAGTTTCTAGTATTAATGGTGTAAGGCATCATTGATAGGATTTGTTATGACATGAATAATACTATTATGTGTTCTTGAAATTATGTGATTTAGGATTCTCCACCCTAGAATAAGGCACTGGTCATGTTATGTTATAGTTTCTTGGATCTTTCTTAGCAACTACATTCAAAATCAATTTCAATATCCATTTTCTATGTGAATGTATGTCGAGCTAAATTTGTAACATTTTCTCATGCTTCAATGTGATGCTACCATATGGATTAACCAAAATTTTAAGGTTTCTACATTTTAAGAAATTAAATTGGCATTTATCAATTAAAATTACAATGTATATGATAATCAGCATGGGAGTATCGAAAAATACATTGTATGGATCACCCTCTTGGGTTTTGTAGAGCCCAAAGTATAGAGGGAAATTCTAGAAAGCTTTCACCTATTTGTTCACTAATCCCTCATAGTTATTGACTATGGAATTTGGCACATTCATAGATAACATGTCACACAAGCTTGGTTCATTAAAAATAACCAACAGATTGGTGAATCTACTAGGGACAAGGATAGTCCAATGTCTCAAGGTCAAATTACGTACAGTTAGAGTTAATAAAATTCCTTGTTCTTTATCATTTAAAGAAAAATTTGTACAAATTCTCATTGTGGGTTAAGTCGGCATTTTGTGAGTCAAATTCTTTCTATCTTTTATGTTTTTTGTTGGGGTATGTTCAAAGTTCTTTCTGAATTTATAAAAGCTTCTCAAAATTATGATATATTTCTATTTCCCCATCCAGTGGGTGGTGACTCTAAATTCTCTTATGCTAGTGCAAATTTAAAATTTCGAAGAAAGAGAGAAGAATACTTGTAAGGAGAAATTTGAATCCATGAGAGGAACCAAGAGCAATGTGAAGAAAAATCTTGAGTAGAAGCTGGAATCTAAATTATCACAAACTAAGAAGTCATCATGGATAGGAAAGAACATTGAAGCAAGTAAGTCTTCTAACAATATTGATCATGCATCTACAATTTTAAATGGAAATACTCATGAAGATACATTTGAATATGGTGTTCCTGCTAGCAATGAGGTAAATCTTTCTACAAATGAACCCCTTGTTACCACTAGTCATCTTAGTCCTAATCCTCTAGTATCAAAGGAATCTAAATTGTGGAGATTCTAGGATAAGGAATCTGAATCCCTGGCTAGAAAGGAAAATATTGTGGGTACTTCTACTTCCAATGAATCATGATAATTTTTTAATCTAAGAGGAAGATCACAAAGTAGAACCTCACACCATTCTTCTAGGAGAGAACCACTGAATCTTACCTATTATACCCCAAAACCTAATGATTCTGAGGTTACTCTAGAGGATGAAGAAGAGATAAACAAGGATATGCAAGCCTTGCAAGAAGAGGAGTAGAGAATCAAGAAATTGGTATTGAAATAGGCAAAAGAAATAGAGGAAAAGAGAAAGGCTACCATGATAAAGAGAGATCAGCTAAAGAGAAGGGTTGAAAAGATGAGAGAAATAATGAAGATCCAATTCTTGAAGATCCCTCTGAACCTATTGTTAGGGATACCTTTGATCATCCTAAGATAAATATTCCTATTGGAACCACTACTACAAGAATATAAATCAATTTTTTTGTAGCAACCAAGGTTTTAGACCCCTTTGCTATTGTCAATAAATCCCAAGCTATAGACAATAGAAATAAACCTATGGGTCAACCTAAGAAAAAAACCCCAAATGCAAACAAAAATTCCTCATCCACTAGTAAATCTACCACAGGTGTGCAAACCAAGTCCATTCCATAAAGTGCATCTCCTAATCCTAAAGTTTTTACATTGTAATTAACCAATGAGAAATTGAAAAAGGAGCTAGATAAGATGCAAATTTTGGCTATAAGGAAAAAATAGAAAAGAAAATTGCAATCCTCAAAACCTCCATTCTAGACCTAGGAGCTTCAAGTTCTAGTCATTCCATTCTTGATCCCCAATCATAGAACACTCAATCTAGAGGTGGAAGTGTCCCTAGTGGTAGTGGTAGTGGAGGTGGAGGTGGCAACAAAAATAAGCATACCCCATATAGAGGTAGAGATGGATGTGGTGGTGGTAGTGGAGGTGGAAATAGAAAAGACAATAAATAGTATGGTGATCAAGATGAAGATGGACCTCACAATAATCAAAGAAATCAATTCACTAGAAGGCCTATGCAAGTAGATAGGTACCAAAAATTATGCTTTGTTAGGGTACCTGGTTACCTAAATGAATTCCCTAGTGATATCAAGAATGCATTGATTATATTCTATGGTAATAATGCTATAAGTGGTGGGGATCACTTAAGATCATTTGTTAACATCATGGATGAATTTGAGGTTGAAGCTAAAGATGTTATGATGAAAATATTTATCTAGTCACTCACTGAAGATATAAAGGAATGGTATAGATCTTTACTAGCAAAAAACATTGGGTCATGGGAGGAATTTAAAAGGATATTTAGAGGACAATATAGCAATAAGACAAATGCAAGGTTCTTGATTAGTGAGTTTAATAATATCTATAAAGAATCCAATGAAATGGTTACTAATTTCAATACCATATTTTAGAAAGCTATTAATATGTTACCTATTGACTTGAGGTTGAAAGATAATGTGTGTTTGGTTAATTATTGCAATGAATTTGATTCAAAAGTGAGTTATCTGTTGTGAGACAAGAATCCCCAAACATTGAGAGGTTTTCAAGATTGCATTACACATTATAAATAATAAAAGAGTATCAAGAAAGGTAGGGAGGAGAGATGATCTCAAGATCCTAAAGAACCCATAGAGGGAAGAAAAAAACTCTATATCTAGAAAAGATCTTCACTTGAGGAAAAAATAGATAAGGTTGCAAGTTCCATGAAGGACATCAGTTACAAACTTGCTGGGAAAGAAAAGGGACTAACAAATGACAAGCCTAATTTCCAAAGAAATAAAAGACGTCCTAGGATACAAGATCATCCTTATAACACCAATTGGTATAATGGAAATACAATTCAAAATAATCAAAAGAATACACAAAGTAAAGTTCCTCCTAATCCATTACAAAATAACTCTATGAATTTTATTGATGAAACACCCTATGTATTGTTTTCCAATTGCCACATGCTTCCCAAACATGCTTAGTAGAAAAGCAGTTTTAAAAAGAACAAAATGAGCCTGATCATTATGAGTCATTTCAAGACAACAGTGAGGAGATACATGTGCTTATGCATAGATCATATTTTGTCAAAGAAGAGTCACATGAGGTTGATGTTGGCAATCAAAGGTAGAAATTAGATGTGTATCATCAACATATTTTTCCTAATGAAAATGACAATGTTGAGCATAATATTTGTGCTTTGGAAACAAATCAAATGAATGTATCTCTATGAAGACCCTCTGATGAGGAATATCAAAGGATAATAGTAGCATTAGTTGAACAAGCTAGAAACACTCACAATTTGAGGAATAGAATTGTGAATTGTGACCACTCACATGTTTTAGTTACTTTCCCAAGTCAAGGTGACAATACGGGTAACAATAGAAATGATGAGGATTGAGGAACACAAACAAAAGGAAGTGACCCTTAGTAATGGTGCTACTACAACTTGTGATGATAAAAGGGTTTCTTCTCAGTCTAAAGTGAATGGAAATCAAGTAAAGAGGAAGTAGAGGGAGCCATTAGTGAGATCTCTTAAATTTACTTGGAAAGTACTATCATAGCTTTCCCAAATAACATTGATCCTTTTTATGTGACTCTAATTATTGATGTTAAGCTCTTTGAAAATTGTATGATTGACTCAGGAGCTTCATCTAACATCACTCCATTTGAAATCATGAAGGAGATGGGTTTGAAGATAAATTGTGCTTATGTCAAATGTTATGACATGGATTCAAGAGAAATCCTAGTCATTGGAGTAATTACAAATGTCCCATATAGACTAGTTGTGTTTCTAGTTAAGGAATTTGTCATGAGTATATTTGTGGTGGACATCCCACCCAATTATGGTATGTTATTGTCAGGAAAATGGAGTGCCTCTATGGGAGGTAGAATGTAGTGTGGCATGTCTTTTTCTACTTTTCCCATTGAGGGAAAAGACATTAAGCTTATGAGGGAGCCAAGAGCCCCACACATTGAATTTATTGATCAAGAGGAAATAATTCACTTTGTGGATACTGGTATGATAAATTCAGAGTTGAAAATTTTTCAGAAGAGGAGGATGGACAACCTGCACCTCTTGAAAAGGAAGTTTTGCAGCAAGCAAATAGTGATGACTCATGGAGCATGCATTTTGACGGTGCTTGTGCAAAGGAAGGAATAGTTGCAGGGGTGATACTCATTTCCCCTAGTGGTAAAAATTTTAACTTTTCATTTTCATTGCTATTTGCATGTAAAAAATAATGTAGCTAAATATGAAGCTTTGATACTGGGCTTAAGACTAGCTGAGAAACATGGAATTAGGAAGTTAAGGGTTATTGGAGATTTAGAGTTTGTTGTTTCTCAAGTTAGGTTGAGATATGCATCAAAAAATAATAGGTTGAAATAGTATAAAAAGGTTGTTTGGGACTCAATAGAATAGTTTGATGCCTTTTGTATTGACTGGTTAGATAGGAGTAAGAATCAGGTGGCAGATTTGCTTGCCAACATCGTGCACTCAGACCATGACATTACCTTTGTAGGAATTTCAAATGTTGAAGTGCATATCAAACCTTCAGTTCCTGATAATATATGGAACTAGTAGGTTTTTAATGATCATGGTGACATTTTGAGATTCTTCCAGTATGTAGATGAATATGAAGGTCAATAAATTGACTTTGGAGCATTTGTAGAAGAAGTGGATGGAAAAGAAAGTGTTCTACAATGAAACCATTTAGTTTTGGGTTAGTTGCTTTGGAGAGGGTCTTTGATGGCCCTAAAACGACAAATTATAAACCAACATTTACTCATAAGGAGGATTTGGAAGATGTTAAACTTGGCATAGAAAATGCTCCTAAGAAAGTCTACATTTGGAAGAAAATGAAGCATTAGGTCAAAGAAATGTTGAGTTTTTTGTTAAGAAGATACAAGCATGTGTTTCCCTGGTCTTATGATGATCTAAAATCTTATAGCGAAGAATTGTTTCAACATGAGATTCCTTTAAAACCTGATGCTAAGCCTTTTAGGAAAAAGAAAAGGACAATCAATCCTACATTGGCACCTAAGATGCAAGAAGAATTGGTCAAGTTAAGAGAAGTTGGTATCATCAAACCAATTAGGAATTCTACATGTGTGTCAAACTTAGTGCCAGTGAGGAAAAATAATGGTGATATAAGGTTTTGTGTGGATTTTAGAAATATAAACATATCATCATTGAAAGATAGCTATCCATTACCCAACATGGGATCTATATTAAAAAGGTGGCTGGCTATGAGCTTTTTTTATAACGGATGGTTTTTTGGATATAATCAAGTTGCGGTTAAGCAGTATGAGCAGTATAAGACTACATTTACTACCCCTTGGGGCACTTATGTTTATGTTAGGACATGCCTTTTTTTAAAACAAATGTAGGTGCTACTTTTCAAAGGGCTATGGATGTGGACATTTCTAACTTTATTGATATATTCTTAGTAGTTTACCAAGATGAACTCATAGCATACCACAAGAAATAAGAAGACCATTGTATGCACCAGGAGAAGGTATTTAAAAAGGCAATTGAATATGGAATATCCTTGAATCCCAAGAAATTTCTGTTTGGGCCGAAAGAAGGAAAGTTTCTTTGCCATATTGTGTTAAAAGAAGGAATAAGAATTGATCCTAAAAGAGTGGCAGCAATAGATAAAATCCCATAACCAAAGAATGTCAAAGGCATCTAGTCATTCTTTGGACAGATCAATTTCTTAAGGAGGTTTGTAACAAACTTTGAAGAGATTACCCACCCAATATCTAAAATGTTGAAGAAAGGAGAAAAGGTAACAAGGAAATGGTTAGACAAAATCAATTAATATGAGTCTAATGAAGATTATCAAAAGGGTGATTGAGAAAAATAAGAAAGCATGTGACTCAAAAATAAAGCTTTTACTTTCAGCAAATAGGTTTACTGTTAAGAAAGCTATTGTAAATTTTCCATTTGGTCTAGTATATCATTTGGATGCAAGACTATCTCTTAAATAACTTGCTAAAAATGTACAAATTTGTACAATAATATGATGAAGATATTTCTAATGAAATGAAACATAGGGTTGATGCTCTGATAGAGTTGGATGAAATAAGGAGAGAAGCTCAGAACTAAAATGCTAAAGTGCAATTACAAGTCAAACATTTGTATGACAAAAAGGCTTCTCCAAGAAAGTTTGTAGGAAACATTGTGATGATGTGGAATGCTAGAGCTCAAGATAAGGGAAAGCATAGAAAATTTGATGCATTATGGTTGGATCCTTATCTGATATCAAATACACATGGTGAAGATTCCTACTATCTATAGATTTTAACTAGAGAGTTTCTTGAGCTATCAGTGCATGGACAATTCTTGAAAGAATAATTCTCTTGAGGTAGGTTTCTTTTCCATGCACATTGTAGTATTATGTATATTGTGTGTATAGGTTTGGTTTGGAATGCTTTTGCTTTAGTTTGCTTGGTTTTCCTTATATGGGTTGTCCCTGGTTTTGTTCTCTGGGTTTGGTTTGCTCAACCTTGAGATTCTAAGATCTTGCTCGGTTCTAGAAGAACAAATGTCCCCAACTGGAGCCACTAGTAGAACCCCTAAAATTTTTGTGTTACACAGATATTTGATGCATATTTGGTTGATTTTTATGTCTAGTATGTGTCCTATAGTTTAAGGTTTTGGTTTTTCCTCCATTTAGGGTTTTGTTTATGTCGTAAACCCCTTAGAAAAATCCTAAGTATTAAAAAACATTGCGTAAGTTTGATTTGTAGTTGACTAATGTTGGCTCCTTCCCAATTTTTCAAGTTATGACTTGAACCATTGAATTCATTTGCTTACCAACCCCTTATGGTTGGATTATCAGTCACTACCCGTTGAATTATTTTAATCTTGTAAAATTTTAGGTAGGTTTGAAGTCTTTTAAATATTTGGCACTATATCCTAAGTCTAGATCTGTGAAATGCTTAAGTCCATTTACCATGTTATCTTAGAAAAAAACCCCTTTTAAGTCACAAATAAATGCACATGCCTTTAAAAATTCTCAAGCAATGGTTGTTGCATCCCACCAAATGCATTTCATTGGTTGCCCAGTAGCTTGTGGAAATAAAATAATTGCATAAATGAACCAGAGCGATAGCAGGTAGGTGACACTTGCCCATCCTTGTGGCAGGTCCTACCGACACTTCATGGCATTAGTGATGAAAGGTGGTGATATCGATGACTTAGATACAACCTTTGGGTTTAATCCTGATCATTCCTTGTGAGCCTGCAAGAGACCCACTATTAGTTATCATCTCTTAGAGGGATGGTGGGAAAGCACCATGTGGCATCATCGCTACTGTTCACAGGACTATAGAAGGCATTGAAATATTTGGTGACATAACTTGAACAACTCTGATAATGTTAAAAGGAATGCTACTAAAGAGATATACGTTCATGTGCAAAATTGCTCCATGAGATGTTTTAATATAAGTCGTTCATTGTGAAGGGAGGATAACTATATGAGTGTTAGGCTTGGAGATTAAAAGGAGTGCACATTGAAGGCCACTAGGTTGATCAGGATTGTTGCCCACTAGCCCACGACTATAGATCTAAACCTTACAAATTTCAGAGGAGTAGCAGGTGACTTCCACGTGGATTCTGGCATGACTTGTAAAGTGCGGTGGGGCCATGAAGCCAATGAAAATGATGCACACATGGCAAGAATTGGGCCTAGTGGATGTTGAGTCACAAAAATAAAAATGTTCAAACTTCTTTGACCACATCTTGGCCACACATTGATCTAGATCACGATGAGATATACGATGGAAATTCAAATTTGCTAAAAAGGACATTATTAAGTCATTCTAGTTCATGTGAACAAATAATAATGGTAGATTTTATGTTTTTCTACCGAATTCAAGAATTTTTTCGCCATAAAATCTTGCTTTAAAGCTTATTATTGTTTAAAAAAGCATTCAAAAACATTCTAAAGTTGTTGCAGTGCATTTCAAGTGTTTGGAATCCTCAAAAACTAGGGTTTTCTACATCAATAAACCAAGATAAAGATATTTCCATCCCATTGATGGATAAATGGATCCCAAGAGCATAAGAATTGAGAGATATGGCCATTAGGTAAAAAAATGATGCAAATAAACCCTCTAGCATTGTCCCAACCCTGGGGCTTATAAATGTAATCAAGGAATTATAAGAGTTGATTTAACCATTGGAAATGAAAATTAGGGATTTAGTGAAGAGGTTTGATGAGTGGAGCTTCAATCTACTTCCATCTATTTTAAATGAAAATGGTGAGGCTAAACCTTTGCAAGAATGGAAGGACCAAGCAAATAATGTGATAGCCACTCAAGACAAGCTAATTTGTGATGGAGTAGATATGGAGATGTTGAAAAATAGTATGGATAATCTCACCCACATTGGAGTTTTCAGAGTTTGACAAGGAAGCTAAATAGGTAGTCATAAAGTACCCTCCATATGAAAAAAAGGCAGATGAAGTTATAACATTTAACTGGCCTTTTGAGGAAGAGTTTGAACTCTAGAAGAGAAAATATGTTGACATCTTGGATGAGTATGCTCCTACAATGATGAAGTGGTGATGAGAATTTTGATCTTATATTTGTAATAATAAAGGTTACAATAGGAGAAGTAGAATACATGGCCTGGAACTAGTACAGATTAAGCCTTAGATATATCAAAGTTCAAATATTGTATTCTTCTCCATTTCAAATTGATGACATGGAATATAAATGTGGAAATGGTTTGGTGTTCTCTCCTTTCTTTATTTTATTCTTTTCATGTACAAGTTTTAGAAAACGTGGAAAAGGGTGTATAGCTCATGGAAAGAATAATTGGCACTGACTAAAGAGCCTTTTGGAAGGTGGGAGAATCTTCATCAACAAATGAGAAATATTTTTTGTCTTATGTGAACCTCTCCCTCATATTTTGGAAAAAATAACTACCTTTGGATGTAAATGTGAATGTCAAATGAAAACATGACATGTGTACAATTTGGTCTGAAGCTTGTTTTTCTTCCTTGTTTTTATAGAAGGGAATTCAAAGCCAATTTTATGGCATTGTGAGTTGATTGATCTCAGAGAAATTTTGTAACCAGGTTTTGATAATAGAATATGAGCATGTTCTAGGTTCTACGAGTATTTTGAGTCTTGTAATGGTGAATATGATAACAATATTTTCATATTTTGGAATATAAATGGAAAATATTCAAGGCCAATGTTCTCCATTGTATACTTTGCATATATTTTGAATATAAAGCAATAAAAGATTACTTTTATTCATCTTCTTGTATTTCCTTGAATGTTTATTCATGGTTATTATGCTTGTTAAAAGAATGAGGTAAATTTGTATTAACATGAATGAAGGTTTATGTGAATGTATGCATGGATAATTAAGTATTACTGGTTAAGTTTCTAGTATAATAGTGTAAGGCATCATTGATAGGATTTTTTATGATAGGAATAATACTATTATGTATTCTCAATTGTGTGATTTAGGATTCTCCACCCTAGGATAAGGCATTGGCCATTGTTATGTTACAATTTCTTGGATCTTTCTTAGAAACTACATTCAAAATCAATTTCAATATCCATTTTCTATGTGAATCTATGTCGAGCTAAATTTATAACATTTTCTCATGCTTCAATGTGATGTTACCATAAGGATTAGCCAGATCTTTAAGGTTTCCACTTGTTAAGCAATTAAAGGAGAATTTATCTATTAGAATTACATTGTATATGATAATTGGCACAATAGTATCTAAAAATACATTGTAGGGATCACCCTCCTAGGTTTTGCAAAGCCCAAAGTGGAGGGGGGAAGCCTAACAAGCTTTCACCTATTTGTTGGCAAATCCCTCATAGTTTTTGACTATTGAATTTGACGCATTCATAGATAACTAGTGAGACAAGCTTGGTTCATTAAAAATAACCAATAGGAAGAATGGAAGAATATGGCCTAAAGAAGGAGAGGCTATCACCTTTTGCATTTGTACTTGGTTTGGTAAGGTCTACCCCTTTGTAAATCTTTGTTTAAGATGCATGAAATATTGTTTATGTTTTGAATTTTATGTGCAACTTATTGCTAGATCCCTTTGAGGTATTTGTTAAAATTATGTGTTTAGTTTTTTTTGTTGGAGTTCCACCTTTTTTTAGTTTCTCATAATATTTATAACTATTTAAGGGTTAGGGTGATGAATTATAGTGTGTGTTTTCACTATGCATAGTATGTTTTTTAATTTTTCTAAGGAACCCTTGCAAATAGGGATGGTGTGTGTAAGGGAAAGGTATGTGACCTTTAGAGCTTAATTGTGGATTTATTTCCAATTCTATGGTTAGTAGGAGATCCCATTGGTCAAGATTATTTTCCTTTTGATCTTTGTCTTTCAGGTACATATATTGAATAAAAAATATTATCTTGGGACTTTCAACCTATGAATTTCAATGGAGAAATGTGTTGGTCTTATGGGTGTTTATAAAGTTTTTAAGAACCTAGATATGCATTGTAATTTATAGTTTAATTATGGTAGAAGGTTTTATACTTGGTAAAAATGAATAAGAAGAATAAAGGTTAGTTGTTGTTATCTTGGATGATTTTGGAATTAAAAGAATAATATTTATTTAGAAAGAAGCAAGTTTTAATGAAATATTTTGTGTATAGGATGTTGTTGTGTAAATGTTTAATATATACACTTTCCAACAATGTTTAGTTTTATTGTGGGTGGTTCAGAGGGCAGCCCCCCAAGCTGGCAGAGGGCATTGGCTAGTTGGCATAGGTGCCATACATGTTAGGCCGCATGGTGGTGAGGTGGTATTAGCTTTGAGAGGTTGGCGTCCATGTTAAAGTTGAAGTACAAGTTCTAATAAGTTTGGTTTAAAGGACGTTCTCTAAGGAGTGCCTCACACTTAGAGTCAGAGATGCAGGATGAAATTGATGGTATAAGGAAAACTTGCCAAGCTAAGACATGATGCTTCATTTGTGTGGTGGCGGATTACCTTGGACCTTGTGGAAATTATTAATATGTGGACCTGCATTAGTTGCTTGGCACATTAAATTTTTTTTTGGTATTTTTGCTTTGTTAGTGGTGGTGTGTTGGTAGGTTTCTCCTAACTAGTCTCTAGAATCATCGGTGGATTCCTATGGTTGGGTGTTCAAAATTTGTTATTGTGGTCTTGGTAGAGGGGTTGGTATGGTTTGGCATAGATACCCCAATTTATTTGCATGCAACGGAGTGGTAAGCAACCTTCAGGGAGGTAAAAAATCAAAGATTGAAAAGGATTTTTCTTAATAATGACCCGCTCATAGTCACAACGGTCAAAATGGTGTTGGGTAGTGGGCACATTGAATGAAAGGAATATGAGCGAGATAATGTGCACACATCTTCATGATTCTTGGCATCCTTGCTTGACAGTAGAGTCTCCAAGGAGGTGGCGAAGGAGCTACTGGTTTAGTTCTTTAGAAATGACCTGATAGGTGTTTTGGAAGTGGTGCTTAAGTCGACTATCATAGGAACTAAAATTCCATGACATTCTGATCTGGAGCTCTTAGCAAAGATAGACGAAGCTGTAAAGTTCTATCCATTTCTTTTAGATTTGATTGGGATGACTCTTATGCGACATAGGATGATTGTGGTCGTGGCTATGGAATACCTCAAGAAAATGCTTGGTTTAATGGTGGCTGGTGGTGTTGACTAGGTAAAGGATTTTGAATCTTTTGCAAATTTGAATGGGTTTTTGTAGTTTATGGTTTGGTGGGTTTCAAATTTTGCACATTATATGCTTGGTTTGGTGGTGTTAGTTTCTATCGAAGGTTTTTTGGGTAGGGTTAGTAAGCACTATTAAACTTGAAATGGCTATGTTCTTCTTGTCAGTGTTGGTTGGTGGGAGTTTAAAAATCCCGCATAGCAGATGTTTGCATGTTCACTTTTTAATCTAATAAAAAAAAGCCTTACATATCAAAATAAAATCAATGTTTAATTTTATTTAAATAAATTTTATAATATATATTCTAGGGTATTTATGTTATATAGAAACAATCAATAAGTTTAGAAAGAAAAAAATCAAATACTCATCCTAACCCACTTGATTAATCAATTGTTGAGGATTAGAGGGTAAAAGCACCAAACTGTGTCACATTTTATAAAGGAAACAACAAAAGCATTTAAACTTGAATCACTAAAAAGTGGCATATATATTTTGATTTTAGAAATGATGTAAACTAGTAAAATATCTCATTGACCCATGTTTCATGAGTAGTGATTCACAAGAATGGTCCATATCTCATGATAATAAATGGTCCACTTAGCACTCATTGCATCTAGGTGATGCTCACAGAGGTGAAGCACTAGGCCTTCTTGGGAGGTCACCCATCCTAGTACTACTCTAGCTCAAGCACGCTTAACCATAGAGTTTTCTCCAAGGTTAAACCCACTTAGCTTGCAACTCCATTTGCAAAACCTTCAGTAAAACCCACTTAGGTTAAACTATGTACCAATTGTAATATTATTGCCTATAAAGGCATGGATGGTAAACTACTATTTATTGAGAAAATTAATAATCAAACTTGGAACAAAAAAAAACACTTCAATAGTTAGGAATAATACTTGCTCATGGAGCCACACATTGCATTAAATATTTAATTGACCAATTTGATAATGAAAGTTGAGTCTATTAGTAGCACTTGTTGAGTATAGAAAAAATTTGTTTCTTGTTTGCAACAAGAAAAGTGCATTTAATTTCTATGAAGTTACAGTCTGGATGTACTTAACACTACCTGTTTGACCTAGCTATGCGACAATTGGTATGGAAATGGAATATATGCGGTACAACTAAGTATATTACTAACTCAAACTAGCTTCTATTGATTTAATAAATCTGACTCAAACTAGCTTATGTTGATTAAATAAATCTGACTCAAACTGGCTTCTGCTGATTTAATAAATCCAACTTAAACTACTTTCCCATGGCTTCTAGCCAGTCACAACACTTCCAATAGATGATGTTGGGTCAACTACATCAAAGTTGTATTTATGATTAAATTTATTAATATTTTTGCCGTAGAAAAAAAGAACCCTTTGCTTGACATGGGATTAATTCATGATTAATTGGACTTAATGAGGCCTTAATCTAGTGTTGTGAGGCATTTTATGCATCCACACTAGGTCATAAACCTTTGCAAACTAAATAAAATGCTTTTAATGAGGTGTTGTGAAGTGTTGTAAGATATTTCTACATTCTTCTAGACTCTACTTATTGTAATTCACCTAAAAATCACCTTTTCATCACTAATCAAGTCCTATTTTGAAGTGTTGTAAAGTCTTGTAACAAGATTCCACACTTTTCTAGGCATAATTTCACTATTTATCCCTTTTTTATGCTTTATTTGGCCCCTTTATGCCCTCATATGTCTTAGTTAAGTGTATTTTTGAATGCAAGCCTGATAAACAACATTAAATACAAGATAATTCCTAACACCCATTTTCAAGTCCTAGGTGGGATCCATTCACCATGGGTGGTGAATGAGTCCCCTCTGGCTCCAAATTCAAAGTTTTGAAATTTTCCTTTCGGGTTTTTCTTCAAAATCACTTGATGGCCTATGATGAGGTATGAACAGGTTACTAAGGCACAAGTGTGTATAAATATATGTTTTTTCTTCTCATTTTACATTCTCCATCTCTCATTCATCTCTTAATCTCATAACTCATTTACATCATTCATTCAAGTCAAGCAAGTTAGGGCTCTGACATTGCAAGTCATTAATTTAGCTTCCTAAGACATCCAAGGACAAATTCTACATGTTTTATTACAGAATTCCAAGATCAATCATCATGGAAAGCTAATTTATTCCATTATTACATGTTTCATTATATTCTTTCATCATTTTGGTTTAATTACCTAAAGGAAGTTTGACCAAGGAAAACCCACATGCCCTATCATTCAACATTTCTTCTTCTCTTCTTGTGTGTTTGCAAATTTAGGTCCTTTGGAAGTTTGGAAATTATTGTAGATCAAGTTGCAAAGTTGTTAAAGTCCTCTCTTCATTCAACAAGTCAAAGAATCAACAAAATCTCATTTTGAAACCTGTAAATCAGAGTTTCGGAAGCGGACACCAGTAGGAAGTCAAAGTGTAGATCGGAAGCTCCAGAATCCACTCTTGAATATTCAAAAATTCAAAAGTGGACTCATTCACCATGGGTGGCGAATGAGTCCCATTTTTTAGGTTAGTTTTATGTTTTCTGCATTTTCTGACACCCTTTTGACAGAAACAGATTCTGACTCACTTTACCAGAACTGGGACTGATTCGTCCAGTATGGTGAATGAGTCCCTCCAAGCCTAAAAAGCTTCATCAAGAACATTTCAAAAGCAATTATCGGTCTTCATTAAAATTCCAAGTGCACACTTTTAGTCTGATTCATTTATGTTGCATTCTTCCATTCATTTGTAGGTGATTTTGGAATACACAATTTGTTTTCAAACAAGTTGTTTTTCTCTAGTTTCCATTCATTAATCAATCAATCTTATTAGTTTCTTGCATTCAAACATTACATCTAGGCATTTTGCATCCTTTTTCCATCCATATCACACTAATCTTTGAATGTAAACATTAGCATTTTTGGACCCATCGTTCTCCTTTTAGGTGAAAAATCCTAAAAGTGTTAGAAAGAAAGCAGGTCCTAAAAATCTATGTTTCAATATACACAAATGTTTACAGTACCAATACAAAGGTCATTCCCTAACCAATGAATTATTTAAAATATTGGTTACAAGCTCCGCACGGAATCCTCATTCACATTCTCATGACCAGCTCCCACAAGACCTGAGGATACCCCTGGAGCGAAGAATGTTGAAGTACCCAAAGACAACATGTTTTCAAAAGCTGGTGGAGCCTTTGAAACAACTGATCCTTCTTGAATACAACTGAATGGAGCTGCGAAAGAAGTGTATGATGGAAAAGAGGAATCTCCCATCACCAGTCCATGGGTGGTTGCCATAGTTTTTGAGATTGCATGCCCATTAATGGTTGTAGGTGCACTATTGTCTGTGCAGGAAGATATGTTCCCAATGCTTTCCAGTACATAAATGGTTGGAGGTTCGAAGCTCAGCAGATTGTATAGAGAATCATCTTCCTCCCCAGTGTTTTCCTCATCTTGTACTTCAACACTAATCCGCTTTGATTTCCCTCCTATGGGCAATGTACTGCTCATAATGGCTTTTACATCATATCGACTTTGATGTAGAAAGGTGAAAGTAATTTATGTCACTGATAAGCTGATTAATATAAATGCCAACATTGACCTAACGTAGCTCTACAAATCCATCATATGACTTGGCAGACATCATAGTGATGGAAGGTGGCAGGCTAGCATTGGGAACATATCTTCCTGCACAGACAATAGTGCACCTACGACCATTAATGGGAATGCAATCTCAAAAACTATGGCAGCCACCCATGGACTGGTGATGGGAGATTCCTCTTTTCCATCACACACTTCTCTCGCAGCTCCATTCAGTTATATTCAAGAAGGATCAGTTGTTTCAAAGGCACCACCAGCTTTTGAAAACATGTTGTCTTTGGGTACTTCCACATTCTTTTCTCTCGATGTGTCCATATCTCCCTGTCCACCTATGCCTGCATTGAGTCCCACATAATGTTACTTTAAACTAGTCCTTTATTTGGTAAAGGTATTGGTATAGGTATATATATATATATATATATATAAATGAGAGAAAATATATGTATGAACAAACTTGGCAACTCCATGGTAGACTGAACTTCTGTGGCCAAACCAGTCCTTTCTGCACTGTCAATTGAACCATAAATTTGATGATTCGATGATGTTAAAATTGAGCGAACGGTATAATAGGAAGCTAAGAAGAATAGTCAGTCTTAATAAAACCAGGATTTAAAATTAAACATGTTTACCTAAAACTTATTAATCAGATAAGAAGATTTTAACCCTGTCTTACCATTTCTACCCCCCACGAGCTTTCACTTCTTTGTATAGAAGATGGAGATCCAAATCCTTGCCTCCTATTATCGGGATACCGCACATTGAAAACTTCAGTACCTTAAATGAGATTCACCTTGCCAGGTTCAGTTAAATTTGCTTCGATACAAGTTAACCACACAAATGTGTTAAAGATTAAGAACGAAACAATTTAAGGACATCCTAACTATCAAAAGGTTGCATATAACAAATACGGAAATAGTGATCACAAGCATAATTGAACATATTAATTACTAGCAATTGAAAAATTAAAAACATATATTGATGTTTGCTAACAAAAGCTAGTATATCCTAGACAAGAATAGAAAAAGCATATGCTTTTCCATGCAAAAGCATAGTATAGAAGGCCAATATACTAAATGAAGTGGCATGGAATTCACCCTGTACAATGTTCGACTCCAGAACGTGATAAACCATTAGAAAAACTATAGTTACAAGTTAGCATGGTCATCCACTGATAGCAGGCTTTTCCATAACATTGTCAAATACCAGCCATTGTAATGCCCAATAATCAAAATTCATCCACATCTTGAAAGATGTCAATAGTGTTGGCAGTTTCTTTGCCACCTGTAGTGGCCATGGCTCTCCAGAAGTTATTCGCTTTCCACATAATTTGAAGGGTTTCACAAATTTCCAACACTAAAACTTGAATGGTGCTTCTGCCAACATTCTGGATGCACAATCATGGTAGAATAATTTAGAATAGAGAAACCCTAAAGGAAACATTTATGGAGGTGCCAGATTTGATGCAAATTCTAGTGCTCATGAAAGAGATGTCCTTGGCTAGAACCAAAGAGCATCATGGTGTCCATGAAGAAATAAAGAAGAACTAGTATTATCCAATGGCTGATTGGTCCCAAACATAAACCACTGAAATGCCTCGTATGAAATAAAAAGTAGAGTAGCAACTCAAGAGAAAATCAACACATGGATGAAAGATACTATTAGACATATGAAAAGAGGATAAGGATACAAAGGCATTGATGAAGAAGGAACATGAAAAGAAAAGATGATGGAACTGCAAGTTTATCACATATCCTGTTCCTTAGACACATTAGTACAACTTTGAATAAGTTAATATTGCTTAGATTTGATGAAGATGGCAAAGGAGAACAAAGGTTAATGGAACTTCAAGTGTATTAATTAGCTTATTCCTTAGTATCTTTTTCCTGCAGTCCCATATGCAGGTATTGAGTCTTGAGTCCTAGAAAACATTTTAGTTCCATTTGAATCTTGTGTTACTTAAGTATCTATTTTTTATTGTGTATGCATAATAATTGTGCATCTTATGTAAACTAGCCTAGTGAGGCAATTGATAATTTGATGTAGTGTTGTATATATTGAACTTCTAAGGTATTACTGCTTTTGAAACCTGTTGCATCTAGTAGATAAGTGACTTCCTCATGCATGGTCAAAACCATGGCAAATAATTGTTACAATGCAATACGGAGTTGAACATAATATCCTCAGTATATACTTAAAATGAACGTGAGCTTTACATAACCGTACCTTCTTAATGAGCAACTTTCATGAAGAGAACACCACATACGATATGATGTTTTAAGATTGAAACTCAATGAAGGTGTCTTGGCAGGTACTGCCTAATCACTGAGTATTCGTTGGAATCGGCATGCATATGTGTATATATAAAAATGTTTATAGACATACAAATATATAGTAATACAATGGCAATATATGGATAATATAATGTGTAAATGACTAGATAGGATACTGTGATAGTGCATAAATGGGGTATAAAGAAGAAGCATAAAACCAAAATTCAAAATACTTACGATAATTTTGTCCCAAATGCGGCATGAAATTCCGAGTGTAGTGAAAAAACAAATCTTTGTTGCCCATAACTTCTCCATGGCTTGCAAGTGGTGGAGGAGAAGCGTGCTCTTGTTGGTCCTCATGTGTATTTTGCTCTTGTTGATTGCGTTCTCGGTGTTGCTGTTCCCCTTGCTTATCGTTGTATGAACTTTGTTCTTGCTTTGGCTGACGATGGTTCGGGTTTGCCTGCGGCTGCTCTTTCTTTTGTTTCTGCAAGTTATGTTGCTCGTGTTGATATTCATATGAGTTTGGTTGTTCTTGCTTACATTCATGTGGGTGCTGTTGCTGGTCCTCATGTGTATTTTGCTCTTGTTGATTGTGTTCTCGGTGTTGCAGCTGCTCTTGGTATGGACAGTCTTGCTGCTTTTGCTGACATTCGGGTTGGTTTGGCGGCTGCTGCTGATTTTCACATAGATGTTGCTTCTCTTGCTGATGTTCCTGTCTATTATGCTGCTCTTCCTTAATCTTCTGCAACTGCTGCTGCTGCTCTTGCTGGTGTTCATGTGGATTTTGCTGCTCTTGGTTCTGCTTCTCTTTCTGACTCTGATGTGGGTGGTTTTGTTGACCCTTGCGCTATGTGCCTTGGGTAGTTGTTTTACTTCCCTTTTTAATAGATATTCCTCGGATATTATTGCTTTCTATGTCATTGTAGTATATGCCTTTGAATTCTTGCTCTGTGTCATATAGGGTGTGGAGCCTTATGTACCTGTTTTCAGGTCTGTCTTAAAATATTATTATCTCCAACATGTCTCTACAGTCCTCTCCCCTCCTCGTCCTACACACTCCCAAGTTCTAGGTTCCCAATTGCAAGAGGGTTAACAAAAGCACCCACATCAAAGTCAGAAAGAGAAGTAGAACCAAGAGCAGAAAAATCCACATGAACGCCAGCGTGAGCAGCAGCAGCAATTGCAAAAATCAAGGAAGAGCAGCATACTCGACAGGAACATCGGCAAGAGAAGCAACATCTATGTAAAAATCAGCAGCAGCCGGCAAACCAACCGGAATGTCAGCAAAAGCAGCAAGACTGTCCATACCAAGAGCAGCAGTAACACCTGAGAACACAATCAACAAAAGCAAAAATACACATGAGGACCAGCAACAGCATCAGTAGCAGCAATAGCACCCACATGAATGTAAGAAAGAACAACCAAACTCAAATCAGTATCAACACGAGCAACATAACTTGCAGAAACAAAAGAAAGAGGAGTCGCAGGCAAACCTGAACCATCATCAGCCAAACCAAGAACAAAGTTCATACAACGATAAGCAAGGGGAACGGCAACACCCACACCAAGATCAGCATAACATTATTAAGCAATAAGGACTGGAATTGAACATAATATTTTTGTTTTACAATTTTATTGGTTTTTTTTGGAGCAATTTATCCTCCACTTCTTAATTAATGTTTGATATCGGAGAATGCCATTATTATGAGAAAGTTAAAGTTTTGAAAAAAATTTCAAAAACTTTTATAAACAGTTACAAATAGTGATTTAAGAATCTATATTGAGACTAGACATGACTTAAAGTGTTGATGAAGTTAAAAGTAAAATATATTAAATTTATCAAATTTAAATAAAGTCAATTTATTCTCTCAAATTTTCAATTATTTTCACACTTCTCTTCTTAAATTCTTTAATGGAATATCTGTTGTTTGGAAGAAAGCTCGTTTCTTTGGCACCATTCTGCAGGATATCAGGTCTTTGGGTTGGATGCTCTTCGTTCCTTAGGACTTCTCCTCTTCTTTTTGGATTAGATGCTCGGGTCTTTGGGTTGGATGCTCTTTGTTCCTCGGGTCTTCTCCTCTTCTTTTTGGATTGGTCTCGATTGAAGGCGAGGCAGAGGAGGAAGGTTTCACACACAGTAAAAATTTAAAACATAAAATATATTTTTTCAACACACAGAGCTGCTGCTCGTAATTTTCTGTTTGCTCACATTCACCTTCTTCTCATTCTCATTCACTTGTCAAAAATAAATTACCTTTACAAATTATATGCAGAAGGTAAAAAGTCACGTGAAGAATTTTCACGGATGAGAGGAAACGAATACAATTTTCAAATTCACCTAACTAACTTTTCCCCCGTCAAAATACATTTAATACAATGTCCTTTTCATAAAATTCAAACTTAAATATTAAATATTTCGCATCCCGATATTTCCTGACGGTGGCGGCTTTCTCCATAGTTCCCCGCGGTATCGCGATGGTTAAAAACTTGATTGCGATATTGCGGGCAGCGGTTAGTTGACGGCCCGGTAAACTGCGGTAAACACTTGGCGGTTAGAATAAAGTAAAACTTCTACGGAGTCTCCCGTGATATCGCGATGAATATTTTATTGATTGCGATATAGCGGGCATTGGCTGGAGGTACGGCAGGCGGTTGAAATAAAACAAAAACTTTACCGAAGACTCCCGCGGTATCGCAATGACTAATTTATTGATTGCGATATAGCGGGCAGTGGTTGGCGGGGACGGCGGCAGTTAGGGTTAATATTCCAACACTCCCCCTTAAGCATAACTGCGTTGTCCACCATGCCCAATCTGTTCCTTTGAAAAATAAAATTATCTCTTCCCAGCAGCTTTGTAAAAATATCTGCACTTTGTTCTTCTGATCGCAAAATTCACAAATATCACCATTGTTAATTAATTCTCGTGGAAATGATATAAGTATCCATTATTGCTTCTCTTGGCGAAAATTTGGATTCTTGAGAAAGAGCAATGGCGGAAGGTGTTATCACCGGTGAATTTTTTGTTGCCTCCATTTGTTCATTTTGCAATTCTTTCAAAATTCTTCTCATCAAGCTGCTTGACATCTGCACTTGTGAACATACATACTGCTTCCAGTGATGAAAGACAAACTATTGGGCTGCTTATTTGAGACCATGAGACAACCACGTCCCAAGGTAAATACATAGCCGGGCGTGCTTTTACGTCATCAATCTTTTGCCGGCAGTCCTTGTCTCGTAGTACATCCCTATGAGTTTGAACTCATCTGAGCTTGAATACTTGATGCCAAAATTTCTTGTTCCACTTACATACCTTAAAATTCTCTTCCCTGCTTTCCAATGGGTGTCTTTTGGCGTTTCCATAAACCTAGAAATCAAACTTACTCCATACATAATGTCTGGCCTTGTGGCTGTGAGATACATGAGACTTCCAACAAGCCTCTTAAACAAAGTTGGATCAGCATTAGACCCTCTATCATCCTTGCTTAGTTTCAGACCTGTCACTGTAGGTGTTGGTGCTGGTTTGCACTTCATCATATTAAACCTCTTCAAAATGTCATTTGCATATTTTGACTGTGAAATAAAAATACCACTTTCATTTTGATTCACTTCAATTCCCAAAAAATATTTCATCAGACCTAAGTCTGTCATTTCAAATTCTTTCTTCATGTCTGCCTTGAACAGATCAATTGACAAATTGCCAGTGAAAATTAAATCATCCACATATAAGCATACTATTAGTATTTCACCTTCTTCATTCATTTTTGTATACAGTGTGGGCTCACTGCTACATCTATTAAATCCATTCAGCAAAAGATAGCTGTCTATTCTGCTGTACCAAGCTCTTGGGGCTTGCTTCAATCCATACAGTGCCTTTTTCAATTTGTAAACTTTGTCTTCCTGACCCAGAATTTCATATCCAGGTGGCTGATCCACATAAACTTCTTCTTCTAAATAACCATTTAAAAAAGCTGACTTCACATCCATTTGAGATACAAACCACTTATTTTGAGCTGCTAAAGCTAAAATCATCCTTATAGTATCCAATCGCGCTACAGGTGCAAATGTTTCATTGTAATCAATTCCAGGCTGTTGTGAATAGCCCTTTACAACCAATCTTGCTTTAAGCTTCTGAACTTCATCTTTTTCATTCAATTTGGTTTTATAAATCCATTTCACTCCAATTACATCTTTGTCTTTTGGAAGACTAACTAGTTCCCATGTCTGATTCTTTTCAATTGCTTCAATCTCTTCATCCATAGCACTTACCCATTTATCATCTTTGACTGCATCTTCAAAATGAACCGGATCTTCTATTTGAGAATAAAATGCACAAAGAGAAATCTGATCTGAGTTATTCTCACCTTGATTTTGCTCATATATATCTCTTATGCTTCTGATTTTCTGTCTTCTCAGACTTGCCAATGTAGGATTTGACATATCACTTGAACTTGTGGAATGTGGACCAGATGGTCCTGCTGTAGATGGTGTTTGTTGTCCTCTTGTTGGACTACTTCCTTGAATGATTGAGGCTGTTCTTATAGTCGATGCTGGTGTCACTTGTGGACCACTTTGCTGAGCTTGAATGGGAGTGGGAGGAGTCACAATAGTTGGAATATTTGTTGATGCTGGAACTTCATTCTCCTCTTGAGGTATACTAGCTGAAATATTGACTGTCTTCTCTATACTTCCATCCCATGCTTCATCTTCTACAAATTGTACATCTCTGCTGATTATAACTTTCTTTGTTGTTGGATTATAGAGCTTATAAGCTTTGGATTCTTCACTATATCCAACAAATATACATTTTTCTCCTTTGTTATCTAGCTTCCTTCTTAATTCATCAGGCACATGTGCATATGCTACACATCCAAATACTCTCATGTGAGTAACACTATGTTTTCTTCCTGTCCATGCTTCTTCAGGTACTATATTCATGACACTTTTCGTTGGACACCTATTCATTATATAGGCTGCACAAGAAATTGCCTCTGCCCAATATTCATTTGACAAATGTTTGGCTTTCAACATGCTTCTAGCCATTTCCATGATTGTTCTGTTTTTCCTTTCAGCTACTCCATTTTGCTGAGGTGTATATCTAGTTGTGAACTACTTGTGAATTCCATGATTTTTGCAAAAATTAAAAAAATTTCTTGAAATATATTCACCACCTCTATTTGTTCTCAACACTTTGATATAATAACACTCTGTTTTCAACCATTCTTGGCTTGGCCAAGCGAGATCAAACTTCATTTTCTGCTTTAGAAAATAAACCCATGTTTTCTTGAATAATCATCAATGAATGTCAGAGAAATAAAAACTACCACCTATTGAAGGTGTTTGCATTGGTCCACACAAATCTGAATGTATAATTTCCAAAGGGGCTTTTGCTCTAGTTGACTTTCCTGCTGGAAATGATTCTCTATGTTGTTTTCCTAATATGCACCCTTCACATACCCTTTCTGGTTTTTCTATTAAAGGTAGTCCTTTGACCATGCCTTTCCTATGAAGTAAATTTAAACCTCCAAAGTTGAGATGACCAAATCTCAGGTGCCATAACCAATTTTCATCTTTTATCTCAGCTTGAAAGATTGTCTGCACTATTGCTGTAGTTTCTTCTCTACCCACTTGTGAATTCATTAAGTGTTGTGCTTGAGCATAATTTATATTCAAATCTGGCCTTATCTTTAAGGGAAACATTCTGTTGTTTGTCATTCTAACTTTTGCAATAAGCTGGTTGCTTGGGTATTTGTCTAAAATTGTGCATAGACCATTCTTGAAGGTTACTCTATACCCTTTTTGAACCAGTTGTCCTACACTCATTAAGTTATGTTTCAAACTAGGCACAAAATACACATCTGAAATATACTTTTTCTCCCCTATTTAGTTAGAATATTGACATCTCTTTTTCCCTTGACTGACACTTTGTTGTCATTACCCAATGTAACATCAGACTTTACATTCTCATCTAAATTTGAAAATATTTCTAGATTCCACGTCATATGATTTGTCAGGCTGAATCTAAAAACCATACATCTTTTCATTTGCTTGAGCAACATTACAAGCTAAAAGCCGTGTTCTGCCATGCGGATCTGATTTTGACCTTCTCTTGAAAAATTTGCATTTGTCTATTATTATCATCACTTCTTTCTACACTCATTCATATAATGCCCATATTTTTCACAGTAGTGACGTGGACAGAGATTTATCATACCTTTGATTTTGTGAGTGATTACATTGTTGGGTTTTGGCTTGAGCCTTGATTGCTGCCTCTTCCGCTTGAGTTTGATAAACTGTATCTTTCACCTCTGTAAGAGTTTCTTCCTCTTCCTCTTGATCTACCTCTGCCTCTTCCTTGACTGACTGAAGCCTGAGTTTTGAAAGCATGCTCCAGTGATGTATCTGCTGACCTTTTCAACCTTTGTTCATGAGAAATTAGAGATGCATACAGCTCATCAACTGAGAACTGTGAGAGATCCTTTGTCTCCTCTATTGCAACTACAACTGGTAGAAATTTTGTGGGCAAACTCCTTAAAATCTTTTCAACAACTCTGGTATCTTCCAGATTTTCTCCATGAGACCTAATTTGATTAACCACCCCAATGACTTGGGTGTAGAATGAATCTACAGATTCATTGTCCTTCATACATATTGTTTCAAAATCTCTTCTCAGCATTTGTAGCTTTGCTGTTTTAACCTTTGCCATGCCTTGATAGGAACATGCGGTATGTCCCATGCTTGTTTGGACTTTGTTGCGGCTAGAAATCGGAAAATACTCTCGTAATACTGACTTGAAACGGATAAAATAAAGCCTTTGAATCTTTCTTCCTTGTGTCCTTCAATAAGTCTTTCTCTGCTTGTGTTAAAGCATTGTATGCTACTGCATCTGCTGGCTCTGCAAATCCATTCTCTACTAAATCCCATATATCTTGTGAGCTAAATAGTGCTTTCATGGTAATTGACCAGTACTCATAATTCTTCCCATTAAACTATGGAATTTGTGGGTTTGTCAAGCTTGTGCTTGTTGCCATTTTTGAAATTTACCCAGATAATCTGCT
>VDFB02360508.1:0-22615 GCA_007258455.2 Sequoia sempervirens
GTAATTTCGATCTTTTATTGCATTAAAATGGATTTTTAAGCCTTCCACCCTAAAAGTGACCTCTAAATAACTTCAAACACCTTAACTACCTCATTCTTATTCATTTGTTTTGCAAACAAGCATTTTCATTTGAAGAGGCAATATAACTTTTGAGACTGTAAGAAGACATCTGATAACTCTTGAGTGTACTAAAAGAATTCTTATGATTTTTGAAGAATGTTGATAACTCTATTGCAGGAAGGTGATGAGAGATTACTTAGTGATGAAAAGTTTGAGGCATCTTATGAGGAAGTCATGCCAACCAAAGAAATGATCAAGCTTGAAGTCACAACTTGCAGCCATGGAACTGAACCTACTGAACCTGAAGAAGATGGTTGTGTTGCTAACCGGAATAGTACTTAAAGATTCAGAGGGAGCTTGCTGAACCTAAAGAAGATGGTTGTGTTGTTGACCAGAAGAGCACCTCTGGATGTTGTTTCAGTTGAGGTCTGCGATGAACACTTGTACACACCATAGTATGGTTGATATCATGTTGAGGCGATATCTAATATCATGATGAGATGATATTCTTCTTTTCACTTATGGTTGTAGTAATAGTACTAGGCATCACGATGAGGTGATTTTCCTTGTGCAGTTAGAAGTATCCTCCCTAGCTGAGAGGGAGTGTTGATGATTATTGTAGCGTTAGTCATATCCTTCCAACGATCTCCTCTACATAAGAATAAATTAAATATAGCCAAAGCTATTTAATTTATATATATATATATATCGATTTGTGATTAATGCTAATTCATCAAGAGATACGAGTTAATGAAGAGGTGCATTTATGAAGAGGCCGACATGCTTGAGGCATGATTTATGTCAAATAATATTTATTATTTTATGAAGGCCGACTTCTATCTTGGAGGCGCAATCTTTGAGGAGGCACATTCTTTTTGGAGGCTAACCTATATTGTGAAGAGTCACATCTCTCTCAGCTTGTATATATATTAGATACATTTCATTGTTTTGAGACATACATTTTTCATACATTCCATTTCATATCAAGTGCGAGTTAGTGAGAAACTCTTCAAGTGCAGATCAAGTTATTGTGAGAAGGCTGAGGATTATCATTTGAGAATTACATCATTGTATTGCTATGTTGGCATCAGTCTGTGGTGCATATTATTAGGCCTCATTATCAGCCTTCATTATAAAGGAGTTTCTATTGTGATTCAATAATATAAGTGATATTATTGGCTGGTTTTTTCTCCCTCAAGAGGAGGGTTTTCCCAAGGTATCTGTTTGTTATTGTGTTTGATTTAGAATTAATTTTTTGTGCATTAAATCTGATCATAAAACTAACACAAGTAAATGGCTGCATAGCATGTGGAATGAGGGGGTAGCAGGCCTAAGACCCCTTTAAAGTTTGTTTGAGTGCTTTCTTTTCATTTTTTGTGAGTTTTGTGCCAAGTTTCCTCAAAGCAATGTGGTCTCATAGAATTCCATGACAAGCTAATGCAATTGATAGCTTCTCCTAGTTATTAGTTATGTAATGTGAAGTAATTGCATAACTGCTTAGGTTGACTTTGTAAAAACTATATTGTTATTGAAATTTTTTCATCTATCAGCATCTAGTTGTTACTTATGCAATGTGAAGTAATGCTTTGAGTTTGAAAGATGTGCAATGCAATTTAATCAACAATATGAATATAAACTACATAATATTTAACCATTCTTTTTATGCTATTGTACATTGACATTTAACCATTGCTCACTTGATTAAATTTTCAAAGAGTTTAATCATGCATATGAGGAGGAAATTAAATTTCGATTGTCAACTTCTATATATATCAAATTATCCAATAATCAAGTGTATGTCCATATACAAAAATGGCATCAACGCCAACTCAAACAAAGTTTTACAATATGTGGCCTATGCCATCTCGGTATCTATTTAATATTTACATGCCAAAATGTATATCTCATCCTAAACTATTGGTGGATCATCAAAATGGAGCCTCTTTGAAGCACTCGTTGGCTCTGAAGGTAGCTGCACAAGAAAAAGTCAAACCACAATTGAGATTAGTTATACTATATAATTTAAAATTGAATAATTAACATAAAATCAATACACATTGAATTATAATTGAAATTTAAAAAATTGAAATCTTGATTACTTGAAATATATGTCTCTTGAGGGTTAGGAGTCCTAGAATATACCCCTCTCAAAGAACTAGCTCAAACTAACTTTTTGTAACATCAATCTATATGTGAACAAAAGGAAACATGAAATTGATCCAAGTTAGCATAGAATTGTCATTAATAGAACATATTTTACCAAGCACAAAATAAAATAAACACATACCTCTTTAGAATTTTGCGATCTTTTACGTATCTCCTTTAGGTGTTTCAACACCTCCTGTAGTGATTAGAATACCTACCTCGCCGGTGTTGTGGCACTTATCAACAATGATGTATAGCTTACAATGCTTTGTGTACATATGAAACAAATTACATATTATGAAACTATGAATCTATGTCAATGCAACTGCATAATCAATAAAATATCTTATAAATTTTAATTCAATAAAATTTGAGTTCAATTACCTTTCCCTTATCTAACATTGTGCATCCATAGTTTGGAGAGCGTCACACCTCGCTCGCACTAGGTGTTTCCTACAAGCAAAGAATAAGATAAACATATAAGTTAATATATAATTTCATTAATGACAAGCAAGTATACAGTAAAAAATGTAAATGAGTGAGTGTGAAAATACATACTATGTGCGTCTCGAGGCCAAATGAAATGGCCCTAAGGGTGCTATCAGTCAACCATGTGAGCTCCTCCTCAGACATTAACTGTTAAATAGACCATGTAAATAAATATTAGTACTTGATACTATCTCTTATTAATATTTATTTTTAAAAAAATGCAAATTATGAATTTACACCTTAAATGTTACTTGTGTAACTTCTCCAATGTCCACGTCTCTAGCAGGAGAGGACTCTGTAGGGTGTGCTCCACTCCCCTACGTGTGATCTGCTATAATCTCCACATCCTGGATGTCATAATCAGAAGTGTCTAATGGATGCTTAGGGGGCTGTACAATAGGACCCAAGCATATTTGTTGGCATGTATTACAAATATGTGGCACAAAAATATGTAGACCCGGGGAGGATGATCGCGGTAGCATTGGATCCCTTCGCCAAGATCACAGGGCTGTGGGCAGAGGCCCTCTTTTGAAGCATAGGAGGCAAAGACCACTCAAAGAGTGAATGGCTTGGATAGTTTGTGTGGTTGCATCCTCTGTAATATCTAGATGTTGTACTAGAGGTGGCAGAGGAAGGGGAACATGTGGGAACTTGACTACTCTAACTGCCCCTGGCCTATCCTGGGGCATACCTCCACCAAATGCCACGGAAGGGGTTTAATGTCAAAGTAATTGACATGATGCCCTAACAAAAGCTCAGCATATAATTTTTTAATAAAGTAAAAGGTACATCAAGATTATTGTTGGGTGGTTTATCAAAAACCATACACCAACGATCCCAAAAGTTATCTACTATGCCTCTATGCGTACACCATTTTATAGAAAGTTTTGGTTTGTTAACATTAACTGGAAAACTAGTGCGGGGGCTAATAAATAAAGAGGCTATTTGGGCTTTTTTTATTTAGAGATTTTTCACATCATCATAAGACAATCCACATGCATAATATTCCCTCATGGTTTCTCTCCATGAATGAAAGGAATTATGTTGGGTGGAGAGGGTTTCTACATTTGTAATTATTCCTATCAATGTGGTTGACATACCGGATAATCGAGGGATTTTTTTATAAACATCACAAATTCCCCTCAATTGCTCAATTTTTCATGAATTAAGTCTTCAATTGATGCGTGGAGGTGTGGTGGAGCATTTGGCATTTTCTACATTTTGATTCTCCAGTGGTGGATTTTCATTCTCCAGCGGGTGGAATTTTGTGCATTCTCATTCTTAGCGATACTTAATGCACGATTAAAGTTAAAAAATAATTAATCTAAAATTAGACAATATAAATGAAACACTATTTTTAGTCGAAATCCATTAAAACATTGTTTTAATCAAAATCCATTCTAAACTCAAGGCATTTCATAAAGAAATTCAATCAAAAACCCTATTTTGTGAAAAAAAAAAATCCCTGAAAAACATTCATTTTTTATCCAAAATCCATTCTAAATTCAATTTTTTCATGAAGATTCGGTAAAGAAAACCTATTGTGAAAAAAATCCACAAAAACATTCATTTTTTATCAAAATCTATTCCTAAACTCAAAATTTCACAAAATTCAATCAAAAACCCTATTTTAAAAAAAAATCCACAAAAAACCATATGAAATTATTCAAATCTAAATCAAAATTGAATCAAATCAAATAAAAATAAAAAAACTTACCTTTCCAAATCGGATATCCGTTACGCGAAGAAGGAATGCACTGTGTGCCCGTAGGTTCTTCACTGTCAAATGACTTCAAAACAACTCTGGACTTTCTTTATATATGCTTTTTGCAAATTGGGAATCGGATATCCGATTTGTAAAAGTAGGTTTGGTGTTTGGTATGGTGACACCCGAGCCTAAAAAAAGTCAACACATTCTTTTCGCATTTTTCGGTCGGTGAAAGACGTGTTTTTTTTTCTCATTGCCACTTTTTGGCCCACCATGATCCTGCACATACCCAAGTTCACGGCTAAAAGGAGATCAATTTTTTAATAGAAATCCTTTTGAGTTCTTAAACAAGTTAAGATGCTTTAATTGTGGAAATTTTGGGCACATACCTAAGTTTTGTAGACCTAACTTGGAGGTGCAAAAAAAGAGAATTACTGCACATTTTAATGCTGATAAGGTGAAATTACTTTGGAGACCAAAGGTGACTGTTGAAAATATTGAAGCTATGATTGTTCAAACTGCCCTACATGCCAAGAAAAAGGATTTTTGGGTTGTAGATAGTGGGTTCTCTCATCACATGATAGGTGATAAGAGCAAATTCATCAAATTTGAAGACTATGATGGTGGATCGGTCAAGTTTGGAGATGATTTTTGCATTGAAATCAAAGGTAAAGGTACTATATCTTTAGATGATGATACACCATTACATGATGTATACTATGTAGAAGGTTTAAAAAATAATATTTTGAGTGTAAGTCAAATTTGTGACAATGGATTTGAAGTTCTTTTTAGTGCTCAAGGTTGTGTTATAAAGAAAAACTTAGGAAAAACAGTTGCAACAAGGTTGAGAACAAACAAAAATATTTATAATCTTCAAGAGGGCACAAACAAAGATAAATATGGACACATTTGCTTCATGGGTCAAGTTGAAGAAAGCTGGTTATGGCACAAGAGGTTTGGACATGTAAAATTTGACAATATTGTCAAAGTTAGTAAAAATAAGAATGTGAGAAATATGCCACTCATCTCCAAGCCTAGCAACAGTACTTGTAAGGAATGTCAATTAGTTAAGCAAACAAAGGTTAGTTTTAAATTTTTTAAATGGATGTTTCATGAACTCAACATGACCAATTTTAGGGTTAGGAGGCGGTGAGTAAAATGAGTGATTCCTTAGTTCAAAATCAAGTTGACGAGTTCTACTTGAGTCTCTGAGGATTGTTGGTAAACAAATGCTGAAGATGAAACAAGCATTTGAAGAAAGAATCTTGACCTTGGAAGTCGAGTGGGAAAGGAATAGTGCAAATATGGTGAAGGGTGGGGAGGGGACTTCCATGAATTATGAGTCTGTGGGCATCTCCACTTCTATTGATTTGGCCAAGAATTGTAAGGAGATGGATCCTGGTGAGGGTGTTGGTGGTGGTGGTATGCATATGGAGGGAAGAGGGTTCTATTGATAGAGATGTTGGGGTGTAGAGTGTTTTGATTAGCAAGGTTAATGTGGGTGGGGTTGATGCTATAACATGCAACAAGACCAAAGTGTAGGCTGGGGCCCCTAGTAAAGATATGCTTGAAGCTATGGATGATTATTAGAAGACTGTAGTAGGGGATATGGAAGTTGCAGATATCCTCAAGACTATGTAGTGTTGTTGCTTTTGTCTTTCTTTTTGGATTTTTAGTGCTGATGGCATGCTATTTTTTGGCTGATGTGTGCTCATTGTAATTTTCTTTTGCTTCAGTTGTTCTTTTTGTAAAGGGTTTTGGGGTCCCTTCAAAACTTGTTTTATTGCTAATAAGAAATAATGTAGAGATAACATCTATAAAATATTGGTTGAAATTTTTATGTATTTAATAGCTACTAGGACTAATTTATAATATATGGATATTTAATTAAGCTCACCAAAAATATTGAAAGATATTCACTTAAAAGTAGGAAACAAATCTTTAGGAATGTCAATGGCGTTGACATCATGGAATTTTTAATATTGCATTTGATAGTTTTAAATTATTCGGCTACACATACAATGCTTGGGTAGGAAGCATTAATGACTAGAAGATAAATTTTAGATGCATTTTTTATTTTGGTTTAGGTGTAGTATCACATACTTCTAAAAAATAACCCATAAATGTAATACCTTATTGTTGCAAATTTACATAAAGAGTAGTAATCAAGTAAATCTTAGGATATGATATTTTATGGATTGTATATGCTCGTTTCTAGGTAAATTGAGAAAATTACAAAGGGTCATGAAGTCTTCATATATGTATATTGAATGTAATGTTTATGTATCATGTTTTAGAATTATAGCATTGACTCCATAATTACTATGTGAAATAAATGAATAACATGTTTCTTGATAAACAAACTTGAATAATAATTCTCAAATTCCTAATTTTAATTTAAATAGTAAGAAATAATGTTATTTAGAATCAAGTGACTTTGAACAAGTACAGATTTTTGCTTGAAAAATCTTTGGCCAGTAGCCCGGAGGTGCACGGTTCCGCGTTGTTAGGGCTGGTCCTCAGCGAACACAACGGTGGTCGCGTGCTATGGTGAGCTTCACTTTCTTTCGGGGGGCATTTTTTTTGTTGAAATCGATGGATCGCCAATCGTCGTGTTTGGGGCTCCTGCCCTCTTTCTCGATTCTGGCGAGTCTTGGTTTCTTCGTTGCATGGAGAATGCGAGGAATTTACATAGCCTCTTCGACTTTCCTTGAGGAGATATGGAGATGGGTGAGCCGTTTCTTTGTTACATGTCATTGATAAGAAATTGAATGGTAAGCCTTGATAAAGGGATGGTGTTTCCCTCTTCAAAGGGATGTTTAGGTAGAAAATGCATGATTATTTGCGAGATCCCGCAGGGGCCGTGGGTTTTGATTATTCAACTGCGCAAGTTTCAAAGGATGGCCGAATAAGTTTAATCATGCTCTTATTTGCAAATTTTTGGGCCTTCGCCTTTTTTTGCCTATGCTGGAATCCTAGGCATGCCGGGTGTGGAACCCAGAAGGAGATATGGAGATTTTGTTAGCGGCTAATAACTATTTTCTGGTTATCTTTTCAAGCATGTCGAACAGGAATAGGGCATTTGAAGGAGGCCCTTATTTCTTTAACCAGGTGGGGCTCTTCATCAAACCTTGGCACATGGGCTTCAACTCTGCTGAGGAGATCCCCTCGCAAGTTCCTATGTGGGTTCGCTTACCGAGGCTTCCTTTGGAATTCTAGAGGGAAGATATTCTTCACTCAATCTCTTTGCTTCTTGGAAAACTTGTGGGTTCGGCTACACAAAGTCAAGATCGTAAGGTAATTTCTTTTGCCCGTATTTGTGTAGAAGTTGATTTAAATAATCTGTTGCCAGATTCTATGGAGATTTGCATGGGATCATTTTCCTGGATCCAGCAGCTGGATTAGGAGACCCTTCCATTTAGATGCAAAATCTACCATGAATATGGTCATTTACATCGCAGATGTCCCAGGAATAAGTCTTCCCCCTTGGCTGCCCCTGGACCTCCTAGGGAGGACAAGGGGAAGGCTTCTTTGTCTAATGGACCTGTTGATAGCGAGGGATTTATTCAGGTTAAGTCCCGTAACAAAGGCAAAGGTAAGAAGAGAACCTGGATGGACAGACAGAATGAAGGCACCTTTAACAGGTTTGATGCTCTTGGTGACTTGGTCCAAGAGGAAGGTACTCCAGTTGAGCTCTCTTCTGGGGCTAAAGGTCAGCATGAGGTTCAAGATGAAGATGCAAAGAAGGAGGATCGGATTTTATCTTTAGGGGACCAACAGGTTGGACAGTTGGCTACTAATTTGCCTCCTCAAGTTCAGGATATTGGAGATTTTCGGGGGTCTCAGGGTACGAAGGGCTCAGTGATGGTGGCTTCTAATCCCCTTGTTCCTAAGGGGACCTCAGATTCTGTAAAGGGTGATAAAGCTCCTCCTGTCTTAGGGCTACAACAAAAATCCTTCAAAAAGGGGCCTTTAGATAAACCGTCAAAGAGTGGTAGGAAGACTGATCAAGAGAAGGTGAAGATTATGGGTGATACTTTGGTTGAGTCTGGGTCTGTGAAACCCATTGATTCTCACTTCTCCCACCCCCATAAATGATTGTTTTGTCATGGAATGTAAGGGGGTTGAACAACATCCCCAGACAAAAGGCTGTTTGCAGATTAATTGAGTCTCAGTCTCCCGATGTGGTCTTTATTCAGGAAACTAAGCTTACAATGGATGGTTTGGCTAATTGTGCTTCGCGTATCTGGCCCCAGGGATCTTGGCAGGGAGTGGGTGCTTTGAACAGTTCGGGGAGGGGGGGGGGTGGCTTGCTTCTGGAACCCAAGGAAAGTTTCCCCCTTATGGTGGATTTCTAGTCGGTCCTCCATTTCTTTGGTTGCCTCTAGTTTTGAGACTGGAGAAAGGTGTCTTTTATCCAATATTTATGCTCCTACTGAATTTTCAGGTAAGTCCCATTTATGGGCTCATATCAAATTCATTAGGTCCCTGGACCCGTTTCTCCCATGGATTATGGCAGGAGATTTTAATGTTGTTACTAGTCTGGATGAAAAACGAGGGGGGTTAGCCAGGCTGGACCCATCTTCAAATCTGCTCAGGGATATGATTGGTTCCTTGAATCTCATTGATGTGAAGCCAACCAATGGTGTCTTTACATGGAATAATCGGAGATGTGGTGTTGAGGCTATCTCAGAAAGGCTTGACAGATTTTTGGTTTCCTGCTATTGGATGAACAACAGGTGGATCACCAGTTTTGAAATTCTTGACTGCAGGGGCTCTGACCACTGGCCTATTAAGCTCTCTATCACCTCTTATGGAGTCACCAAAAATCCCTCTTTCAAATTTCAGTTGATGTGGTTAAGAGACCTGTCTCTACCAAACCTTATGTTGGATTGGTGGTATGAGGGGATGCCTGCCCATGGGACGGCCATGTTTACTTTTAGTAAGAGGCTTCAACATGCTCAAAAGATAGCTGCTCAAAAGATAGCTGCTCAGTCCAAGTTGGATAATATTACTCGTCAGATTCGAGACCAAGGGTTGACCTCTAATCTGAGTAAAGCTAAGTCCTCGACTCTTAAGGGACTTGAAGAGTGGGAGCTTCGGGAGGTGATTTTTTGGAAGCAGAAATCTCGAGTTGATTGGCTTCAGGAGGGGGACAGGAACACTGCTTTCTTTCATAACTCGGTTAAGGCTCGGTGGCAGGGGAATTCTATCTCCTCTCTTGTCTCAACTAAAAGAGCTCAGATCTCTTCCTGTGAAGAAATTTCTAGGGAAGCTGTCAATTATTTTTCTAATCCTTTTACTAGGGAGGATCTTACTACTGGGACCGAGGAGCGGTCCATCTTGGATTGTATTCCCCACCTGGTCTCTGCTGAGATGAATGGGGCTCTCTTAAGTCCTATCTTGTTACCTGAATTGGAGAAAGTTGTGTTTACTATGAAAAAAGGTAAGGCCCCTGGCCCAGATGGATTTCCAATTGAGTTTTTTTAAGAATTCTGGGAAATAATAAAGTTTGATCTCCTAGATGTGGTTCAGGAATCACATAGAAACAAACAGATGTTGAAGTCTTTGAATTCTACTTTCTTGGCTCTCATACCTAAGAAGGAGGTGGCTAATCAGTTGGGCCAATTTAGGCCTATAGCGTTATGTAATGTTGTCTATAAGATCATCACTAAATTGATTGCTGAGAGACTCAAACCACTCCTTGGTTCTTTGATCTCTGCTGAACAGGGTGGTTTTGTTGAAGGAAGACAAATTTTGGATGGGGTTGTGATAGCAATGGAGGCTATTCACTCTATGGCTGCCTCTAAGGAGAAAGCTATGTTTATTAAACTTGACATGGCTAAAACTTATGATCGGGTGAGTTGGGAGTTCTTACAGAAAATTCTTTTGGCTTTTGGTTTTGATGAGGAGTGGGTGAATTGGGTTCTTAGCTGTGTGACAACGTCCTCCTTCTCAATTCTCATTAATGGGGAACCTTCGGAATTGTTTCGTGCTTCTCGGGGACTCCGGCAAGGGGACCCTTTATCTCCCTATTTATTCATTATCATGGCAGAGGGTCTTGGCAGATTTATAAAATCTCAGGTGAGGCAGGATCTTATCCAAGGTTGGAGCTGGAACAATAATCTTCCTTCCTATTCTCATCTTCAGTTTGTGGATGACACTGGGTTGTTGGGCATGGCTAGAATCAGTGAGGCAGTGAATTTCAGGAGAGCTTTGGATATCTATTTGAAAGCCTCAGGTCAGAGTATTAATGATGATAGGTCTTCCATTTATTTCTTTAATACTCCTCGGCTTATTCAGAGCAGGATTGCTAGGATTCTTAGATTTCAAATCGGTTCCCTTCCTTTGATGTACCTTGGGATTCCTTTGGCCTTGGGATCTCAGCGTAGAGGCTACTGGCAGGGGATTTTGGATAAATTCTGAAGTAAGGTTAGTCACTGGACTTACAGATGGTTATCTTCTACTGGGAGAGTGGTTCTCCTAAAGACTGTGGTGCAGTCTCTCCCCATTTATAGGTGTTGTGTTCAGGTCCCCCCTTCCAACTTTGTGAGGGATTTTGATGCTTTATCTCGGCAATTCCTTTGGTCTGGCAGCCTTCTATCCTCAAAGTGGAGTTTAGTCAAGTGGGACTCTGTGTGCAGGCCGAAGCATGCTGGGGGCCTTGGTCTTAGGTCGATGGCTCTTGTTGTCATGGCTTTGGCTACCAAGCTGTACTGGCGGTGGTGCAACAATCAGGATCAGGATTGGGCCAAGATTCTTGCCCACAAATATCTTCCTGGCGCTGATTGCCTTGATGTGCCACGGCTTGCTTTGGTGGGTAAAGGTTCTTGTATTTGAGATACTCTTAAGAAGGGAGCTCAACTTATTAAGGAGGGTCTCTTCTGGATTTGTAACAAAGGCTCTGATGCTCTGTTTTGGCAGGACTCTTGGGACGGCCACCCTCCCATTCTTTCTAGCTTCCCCCAGCTTCAACCTCTTTGCCATATTTTTACTGATGCTGGATGGTTTAAGGTGGAGCATTTTAAGACTGTCAAGTGTATGGGTCAGGTGGAGGTGACTTGCTGGAAGGACCCTCAGGAGTGGCCCGTGGGTGACTCTGATGAGGATCGTGTGGTTCTTACTAAAGCTTTGGAGGGTAGGTTTTGCAGCTCCCTTAATGTGAGGGACGCTTTGGCTTGGAGTCCTAGCCCAAAAGGTAAATTTGCTGTTGCTCAAGGCTATGCTATGCTTGATAGGAACTTACATGGTCCAACTGAGGTGCACTGGTGGAAGAAGGTTTGAAATAACTTTTCTTGGCCCAAATGTAATTTTTTCTTATGGTTGTTGGCTCAAAAGAAATGCCTCGCTTGGGAGAATCTTCGCAAACGAGGGTTTCAGGGACCTTCTGTTTGCTTCCTTTGTTCGAACAATGAGGAATGTACCTCCCACTTGTTTTTTCTTTGCCCTTTTTCTAGAGAGATATGGCACAGATGGTGGGAGGCTTGGCGTCATGGTTGTATTCATGCTACCTCCCTTATTGATTTTTGGGAAAGTTTGGGCAGGCCTCCAGCGAAGACTTCTTTCCTGCAGGTTGCCTGGACGGTTGGGCCGATTTTCATTCTCTGGAACCTTTGGCTGGAGAGGAACCGCAGAATTTTTTGTGACTCCAAATTAGGAAGTTTTCAATTGTGGAAGACGATTCTTAGTAGGCTTCAGGAGACTATTTCTGCAAAGTGTGATATGTCTGAAAGTATTGATCCTGGTGATCATGCTATTGTGAGGAATTTGAACCTGGGTGATAGTAGACAGGGATGCATTCTTGGAAAAAGACCTCGCCATGTCAAGCAACGGGTTTGTCGGGATGGGAGGTGGACACCTCCCCCGGCTGGGATCTTGAAAATTAATACGGATGGTTCTTCTCGTGGGAACCCTGGACATGCTGGTATTGAGGGTATAGGTAGAGGTAATGATGGTGGTGCGGTTTTTCTCTTCTCTATTTACAAAGGTCAACACTCTAATAATCTGATGGAGGCCCTTGCTATTAAGATTGTTGTTGAGAGAGGATGCTCTTTAGGCTGGAAGAGGATCATCTGTGAGTCCGATTCTCAGATTGTTGTGGATATGCTGAACAACCAGAGTTTGTAGGATGTTAGTTGGCAATTAGCCTCTTTAGTCAGACAAATTCTAAGTCTATGTAGTTCCTTGGACTCTGTCTCCTTCCGTCATATCCCTAGAGAGTGGAACAAAGTGGCTGATTGTTTGGCGAAGTGGGCTTCAGAGAACGTGGATGGTTGGGATATTAGTGTAAGGGATAAGTTACCTTCTGAGTATCGTGGGACCGTTGAGCAGCTGTTATTGGAAGACAGGAATATGTAGTGTTGTTGTTGGCCTTTGGCCTTTGCTCTGTATTTTGGATTTGATTGAATAAATTTTTACCCCTTTTTTTTAATAAAAAAAAATTGAAAAAAGAGTTTCAAACACTTATCACAATGCATACTTATTATGCTCAGCAATTAACAATAGTTATCTTCTAAGTCGTCAAATCAAACTGAACACTAACAGCAATTAGAAAGTGATTAATTTTTCAAAGTAATAAGCCAAAGTAATATGTTCCATACATCTTCAAGTGCTACTGTCTCTGCAACTGCAAGAAGACTTTCATGACCTTGCTTTTGGTCCATTACTGTATGGCCTAATGCATCACTTTCCATAATAAAGTCCAGATTATCAACAGATGGGACATTATCTATCATTGCTGCCAAGTGCTCACTGTCCTTTATAAGAGCACTCATGTATCTGGTAAGTTCTCCTTTTGTGACCCCAAACTCTTTCAGCCTTCGAACCTAAACCAAAATGCAAACAAAAAAGTTAAGATATTTAATATGAGGCAAAGAAAAAATAGGTTTACCATTAATTAAATTCAACATACTGATAAACATTAACAACTCTAGGAAATCACCGTTTTGATACAATCTCAAGTAGACCACTAACTTGTTATCTCAAAGCTCAATTATCATTCAAAAACCTGCTAAAGATTTTCAGTACACACCTCCTGAACAGCAACCTTCACAGCATCTTTCCAATTCCTAGGCTCTGCATGCACTGTGAGTGTGCTTACCGTACAACCTTCCCTCCCTGAGTCACTGTGGTCTAATTCAATTGCAGTAAAAGGAGGATTGGAACTCTGTATAACAGAACCATCAGAATAGAGGACATGCATGTGAAAAATTAATATAAAAAAATAAAAAAAACAGCATGTGTATACTAAAAAGCAACAAATCAGCTATCAATTTTATGTTAGGTGTCCAGAAAATCAAACTACATGCATAACAAAAAGATTATACTGTATTAACAAAAGAATTTTAAAGAACGAGATTGTAAGGATGGAAATCATAGCAGACCATAGGTACAAGACACATGTTCATAAGAATTTTCTGAACTGACTGGAACCCACTGATTCTTACAGTAATTAGAAGTTTTGATTCTTACATTAATTAGAAAAATGAAGATAAACTACGCTGTTGCATTACATAAACAAACCCCATAACCATGTTGTACTCATCAAGAAAGTGCATTACCTTATATCTACTGTTGATGCGGAAATGCAATGTTGAAAGGAAAATTCTTTTCATCAACACATCCCTCAAATCACCATATGTTTGCACCTTTGACACGGGGATCTGCAGAAAAAGAAGGTAAAATTAAGAAACAATTAACAACAGAGCATGCCTCATTTTCTTCACTAAGCAATTCTTATGATTGAAATAATAATAAAACAATTCCAGCTGCAGGATATTTATCCTTGGTGGTAGGCTTAGAAGGTTGCAAATTGAATAACGTAATAAAATAGAATTTAAGACATAATGTACTGAAGTATTAATGAAGACTTGAGTTTTTATATTAAAAATGAGGTAAGACTTCATTACGGGTAGGTCCCTTCAAGAAATATGCTTATCTTGAAAGTAACTTCCTATTAGTACTTAATGTCAAGACAGACCTAACATTTTATCATCAAGATTTAGGCAATCATATACTCATACTTCTGCAATATATGAGATGCTTTTCCTGATCAGTTGCTGATCTATGCATATGCATGATTGCTGAAATACTGTTGGATATATCAATCCACGATGCTGTTGAATTTGATCTTTCAGGCCTTGAATAGCTTGGTATTGTTGAATCCAATGTCACAACTGAGATTGCTATATGTTAAATTTAGTATATGTACTGGAGGGATAATGAATCAGATTGAGTAAACATAGGTTATAAAGAGATGGGATAGGCAAAAGAACACTCTAAATGCATGCAGATTAATCCATTTGTAGAGAAATAATCACCAACAAGGTATTGGTGCCAGTCATATATTTGATTTCTACACAGTTGGAACAACTACCCATAGAATCTCAGGGTTCATTTTGCAGGGATGAGACAGTAACTACGGTGCAGGATCCAGAAACAGTAAATGAAAAGAAAAAAGAGCATGAAAAAATGTAACAAAAAGCTGAAGCTCAAAAAAGAACTGAAATACTCCTGGTCCCAAAACTATTGAGATTCAATGAAAATAATGCAGCAGAGACATTTACTTGTTATTTCAATAGGGGAAAATTAAACTTCTAAAAGTAAATGACTTGTTTATAAATGCATTGGAAATTTCTGCCACAAAGTCGTTTCACCAAATAATGGATTATAGTAAAAAAGTTGAGTAACACTAAAAACAGAATTTCATTAAGGAGTCCAAACATGTCAGACAAAACAACAAATCATCAATGAATTTTAGTCATAAAAACAAGGATCCTAAGAATATATTAAAGTCTATAACCAAAGAATCTTGAACCTCATGCAAATGTTACCCCAATCAATTCAAGAAATAATATTTGATAACAGAAGGGAGGAAAGGATTTAGACAAAGCTGACGAATTGCCCCAGCATCAGGATACAAAGGAACTTCAAAATATACGTTGGAGAGAGAATAATAACAAATTTTGGATAGCAGAGAATAAATGGATGATGATGAAGGTTCTGCACTGCAAATGATATGACAAGAATGTCTAAAAAATTACGCAATATAAAACGCCAAGAAAAGAAAATTTAGTAAACTCAGAAATCTACCATCTGCAGGGCATCAAGAAGATGAATTTCCTACAAAATTGTATTTGATTGCCAACATAAAGATATATGACATCTGAGCCTAACCATTCAATTTAAAAACAAAACAAGAAGAGGATAGACAGTGCTTGTTGGCACAAAAAGCATCAAGTAATATTGAGGGCTGGGGAAAATAAAACAAGCTATCAGAGATTAACCAGCAATAGTAACGATGGTTCAAGAGCACCTATAGCAAGGGACCTTAAAATGAAATCCATCATACACTAGAAAATGTGGTAAATGGGGAATAGTTACAAGAGAATGTCCTGATAGTGCACAGCACCCCAAGAAAATGTGCACCAGGTGTGGTCCAGGAGATTTATTAGATGAAGAGTGCCAACAAATAAAGTCTGCAAACATGGTAGAAATAGACAATTGGAGTCAAGAAGTATATAATATGGTTGTTAATAGAAAAGTGAAAATGAAGAAAGTGGATATGACCATAGAAAACCAAATAACAAAAGAAGCAATGCAGGCACTAAAAGAAGTAAGATCTCGTTCTCCCATGGAGAGAATCACTAAACGAACAAGAAACTATGAAGGAAAAACAAATAGCAAAAGGATAAGTTGGATGATGACTCAGATTCAGGTAAACAAGTAAGCAACAATTAAGAGAAGTAAAAGAACAAGAATGCAGACACCATCAGAAAGTGAGTAGGCAAATATTTTGTCATGTGTGAAATTATATCAAAACTAATGGTATCGTCTTCAATGACACTTTAATTCATGGTGATCCGATTCAGAAGTAAATATTCTCCCAGAATGCATATGGCATCAATTAGGGTTGCCTAAATTATTAATATCAGGATTTCATCTAAGAAACTAATCTAGAATTTTACCAGAAGGTTAACTTCCAGAAGGAAAAAATGTCATTATTTCTAGAAAATATGTAAGTACTTAAAATGGAAGATGTTTCAAAGCAATATAATGCAAGTGAAGGCCTTATGTGATTGGCATTGGCAAACAATTTATACAAAAATTAGTGCTAAGAAATTGAAGATGTATACTAATACTCTACTGGGTTGATTGTTAAAAAAGCACTAAGCATAAGCAATCACTCTGATTCAAAGAGACAAGTTGAACCTGACGAAAAGGAAGTTCTCCACACGAACTTGAAACAAGTACTCTGACAGGATTGTTTCATGTGCAGAAGATTGAGAAATGTTGCAATCATCCTATGCTATTGAAATTCAAAAATGGACATGACAGTGACTACCAGAAAAATAGTCAACTGACACACCTACAAAACAAACTAACCCTATTCTAAACTAACAATGAAAATGGGCCCATTTTTCAAAATTTTGATGGAAAATCTTTTGACACCATCCATTAGACAGATTTGAATAGTCAGTGTCTCCAATCATAAAAACAGTAAGGCTTATGTTGAGAAGTATGAAGGTATTTGCCATTTGGAGGTAATCACATATCCAATTCCAACAACAACAATGACTCACGATCAAAACAATCTCTGCTAGATAAAATCCACAATACAAAATCATTGAGACTTGTGATGCCTACCAGTACCAATGACCAGATACATCATTGAAGTGAATCAAAAGGCATTAAGTGTGTAAAACTGCAAGTAGGCATATGGAATAACATAATGGAATGTTCAACAGTGACAACCCATTGTTGCTTGGTACTAGTAGAACTTGCATGCAAAAACAATAGGAACATGTTTAGTGAGCCGGATAACTGCCATAATTGGAAAAAAAAACATTTCAGCCTGAACTGTCATCCATAATAGCTACTCAAAATTTGAATTCATTTTCTGGTATAGCTGGTTTCATTCACTCTTACATTGTCAACATCGAGAACCAGGATAAAATAATACAATAGTTAACCATATCACCAAAGGTATGGAAAGAACATAGCAAACGGACTTGCAGCAGTAGCCACAATGACACCAGCTGAACCTACTGAAGATACGCCTATAACCTAGCATTATGCTAATCAAGACACTGGCTATTATTTTCATGGTGTACAGTTAGGCTTCTTATAAGGCTGCAAATTGGATAGTCAGTAGGCTCAAATTTGAGACTTAGCTTATTTAAGTACCTTTAACTTTAAGAAATATGCTTCTCTTCAAGATGAACTTTGATTGAATACTTATATGGAGACATTTAGTCATTTGATAGCCAAGTTTTAAGAAATCATATATACGTGGTTTGCTTCTACTGATTGGTTGCTGTTGTATGTGTGTGTGAATGCTGAAATACTGGGCATATATGAAGGAGTATTGTTGCTCATTTGCACCATTTAGGCCTTGAAAGGCTTTACACTTGACAACCAATTAAAGTACATTTGAAATTACTCCAAAGAATAGGCTTCGTAAATGGTTTGCATCATACAAGAAATGACAGATTAGTGTCAGATATTTTTCCTCCAATTGTGTGAGTACAAACCAAAGAAACCATAAATTTCTGTTTCTGCAACAATTTCAGTAGCATTTAAATGAATTGAAAAATTAGTTATTAAATTCTTGATTAACATTTTCTGTCTATCCACATAAACAAGCTAAACGACCTAAGGCAAGATAAGGTTTATCCTAGATAAGATTGAAATGCCAAACTTTAGAATTTCCTATAAATGACAATACATTGTTCATATGCGCATGAATAACAAACAGAAGAAAAGTAACATGATTTTAGGAAGGAAAGAGATGCATAAAATGAAGCTTTCATTTTTTACTGCTCTTTTATATTTATTTTTCTTTGTATCTGCAAATTGCTTGCATATGGCACATTGAGAATAAGAATTCAATTTCCCTGAAAAACAATAGTAGAGGCTATAAATGAGTTGCAATTGTTTCCAATAATTAAACAGAAACACAGTTAATCTGAAATATTACTGGTGTTTCTAGGTTTCTAAATTCTATGAAATTTGAGAAACAGAAATGTCTCTTAATCCTAAGAGGGAATTTTCAACAAAACACAAATGACAGTCACAGAACTACTCCGAACAATCACCTTGCAGAATAAATGGATGGAAAAATTTTGAAGCAACTCATGCTGAAAAATATATGGCTTCTTGAATTCCTGCCCAGCTCCAGGTAAAGACCATTTATGCTTGACGGGTGGTCTTATTGTGTGCCTTTCTTTTTTCAACTGTTTAGATTGTTGTGCTCCTAAAGGAGGTGGCATTTCACCAATAACAGCACCAGCTAATGCACTTGGTAGTTTGGGTGCAAGAAAGCTTGCCATTGTACCAAATGCATTTGGTGGATGTGCTACAGAGAAATCACTTCCAGAAGGGGTTCGCCCAAATACAGCCTGTACATCACAAACAATGCACGAGGAAAATAAATGGGATAAGAAAAAAACATAATGTGCATCATTCAAATGAAGCTACATGACAACCCTTTTAACTGCTAGTATAAAATAATGTACAAGTTTATAGTTGTATATTAGATGTTTTTAACACAGTAATATGAGAAGTCCTAAATTATGCAACAATAAATGACGAGATATGAGAGTTGGAACATACATCAATGTGATAAACTGTCTTAGGAACACTATCTATATCGCCCACAATATATAGAGTTGCATTTGCAGGAAAATACCAACGTTCATGGAATCTTTTAATTGCTTCTACATCCCATTTTTTAATTTGCTCCTCTAATCCAATTGGAAATCTGCTCCCTAACTTGTTTTCTGAATGTAGTTGTTGCAACAACTGATCACAGCAAAATAATTATTAGATGGAGACCCAAGTTCATAAGTACATAATCATGTCATAATATACTTAGAAAACCTGTGTTTCCAATACAAAGTTTCTTTATCAGAAAGAAGAGAACCTCGGCAAAAGTAGATTTCAATCAAAAGATCTGATTGGTTTGATTATACAAGTCAAACAGAATTCTAAAAATGTCAAGGAGATGTCAGAGAAAAGGGAAAATCAAACTAACCTGACAGTCAACCCTGTATTCTATGGTATTCATCATTTGCAGCTCAGAAAGAACAGCTCGCCGTTCTTTTTCAACCCGAGAAGAAAGAAATTTAGGCTGGAAAGCAATCTGAATTGTAAAACAGTGAAAGCGTTTTAGAAAACAACTTGATAATATGCAAAGCTTAAACTTTAAGTTTTCTAAGAATGTATCTAGCATGAATTTGATAACTTGTACAATTTAAACACAGGTGACCGGATTTCAATCCCCGGCAACAGGGCCAAATGTTTACTGCTAAATGAATAAGCAACTATTTATTGCAGAGTAAACTGATTACATACACATGAATGATTTATACGGGAGTTGCAAAGTAATTACATACACATGAATGATTTATACGGAAGTTGCAAAGTAATTCAACAAAGCTCCAAAATGATACCATAATTGCTTTATTTATTAATAGATGCTCTTATACAAAAACTGGAATAAGGGAACAATCACAACATGCAGTCCCTCTCTCTGAGCGCAAAGGTTTTATATAAACTCCTTGACAGTTCCCAAGTAACTACTAAACACAATTTCTTGTAACTACCACAATCCAACAAGGTATTATCATACCCATCAGTGATAACCAAAACATAACTAATACAAATTATACTATCTACAAGAACAATTTTCATTGCACTGTTTGAAAACTTAATAAAATATCAACAGTTTCTCTACATGGCAAATGGTAATTGGAACAAAAAGGGAAATGATTCGATATACTATCACTCACAATAAAGCAATATACTATCAAAAAGAAGATGAATGTCCTCAATGGTGTCATCCAAATCTGCAAGGAGGGATTCTACAAACAAAGATATTATGTCTAATATCTATGCATCCCAATGTGGTGGATTTGGAATGACGATAGCAAAATCCTGATGCAAAGAATCGGTGGAACTCATGGATGAGTCAATACTGGATTTAGATGAAGCAACAGGTGATATGGAAGATGAGATATCAATGCAAGCTATCTGACTACATTGTTCATCCCCAAATGATGGTGTCTCACAAGATGCCTTAGTGAGATTTGATGATGTTTCTGCATGAGTTGGAACTAGAGGATAGGATAAGGCAATACCATGGTTAAAAAGAATTTGCTCCATTTCCTCAATTGTACAAAACTGACATTCTTCTGTTGTATGCCTTTACTTTCCACAATATCGACATTTGATTTTCGATTTATTAGGAGGATTACAAAGAACACTCAAATGGAGGGGATTTAGTGTGAGAGACATGATCACATGAACCAACAAACTCAAAAACAGAAACACCTAGATTGCCCCCATTGATTCAAAGAGCCCCCCCTTGAATGATTAGTGTTGATTGTAGCCCCTCTTGAACAATGTGCAAAGAAGATTTTACAAGTTATGAAGATCAAATGCCAAAATCTTTCGTTCATAACTCACGAAGATTTTTACAATTTTTTAAGAAAAATAGCAATCCAGATCTTAGTTTTACATGGAAAATCAGATTCCTTGCGAAATTCTAATAGAAATCAAAACAACGTTTGCAAAATTTTGATAACTGGGGCTAAAGTTATGCCCCATCGAAGTTTGCTTACAATGTTGACTTCAGAGGCTACAAAATGATATTAAGCAGCATCAAATCAAATAACGTCTCAACTCTAAAGTGTCGGAGACAGAACCAACTTCTCATCAACTATTCACACTCAAAAAACCAACTCCCTATTTGCAAGTTATGCAAAAACAAAAAAAATGCCCCTTTACAAGTACTTTATGTTTCACAAAATGGTTAGCTTTAACCGTTAGTGGTCAGCATTGTGTAAACATAGTGTCACTATTACAATATAATTTTAGGCTTTTATTGTGATGGTTAACACGATTTTAATGTCTATACCCTAAATTTATTGATTGCAGGTATTTGATAGTACCCTCAACCATGCACAATAAGTATATTCATTGTGTTTACCTAGAGAGGCAATATTTACAATGAATTGCCCTATTTTAACAAAAACAATTGAGTTTGTATTGGATAACAAAACAAACACTATATTTGGCACCTGTAGGGATATCACTTGACATGGTGTTTGGAGGCCGTAGGTGTGTGAGTTGAGGATCTCCACGCAAACCAATTGATCACTACTTGACTTGAGCCACAGATACCCAGTCAAAAACTACTCCAATCACCAATGTTGATAGGCCGATTCGTCAAGGTTAGCAAGTCGTTGAGGACTACATAGAGATTGGAATGCTACACTTGAACGAAGAAAGTCAAGCCACAAGCAAAGATGAAGGTCGTGTGAGGATAATGACTATGGGCGTAGGTCAAAATATGTGAGTGCACAGCTAAGAGAACCCACAAAAAACTTGCAACCGGTCAAAAAATGCAAGGCAAATGATGAAGTGTGAGGGCACTATTGTGTAGGCCGCAGGAAAACCTGAGCCCTTTTGAATTTGGTTTGTGGGTGCACCTCTACATTAAACATGAATTCTCTTACTTCCCAGATTTGGGGACCTTCACAGAAAGCCACACAACCCACCTAGCACTCAGTCAACAATATTTTGCTAGGCGGCGTGGGAGTCTACCACTGGAGGTAGAGGGAATATTCAAGAAGCCTTGATTGCACAAACTTGCTCACATATAGCGCTACACGTGATTATATAAGAAGTCGAAAGGTGCAAAATAGAGCCTACACTAGGCAAAAAAAACATAGATTGCAAGACAATGGGAGTTTGTTGAGGCCGCAACTTGGTGTGCAGGAGGGAAGGTGTAGGTAAGTGGCTCTGTGAATGTTGACCCTCAAGGCTATGCCAAAACAAGCTACCAATGAGAAATTTGGGTCAGGCAAAACAAACCAAGCGTAACTAGCGAGACAAATTCCTCCAAAACTTGCAAAGTATTGACAAAAACAAATTGCCACAAAACTTGCAAGCAAGTCGATAGACCACAAAATGCTTGCAAGTTTGCAACAAACTACAATTGAAAACAACGATCGAAATAGATCAAATAGGCCAATATTTTGCTACAAAGAACAAATTTTTGCCCAAAAAATGTGAAATGGACAAATGTGCAAATTGGCCCTCTACTAAAAAAAATGATCTTTTACAACTTTTGTACAATCGACACATAGGCCCAAAAAATTGCAAAAATTCAAAGTTACCAAAATTGACAAAACAAAAGGTATTTTTTCG
>VDFB02360509.1:0-62584 GCA_007258455.2 Sequoia sempervirens
GCCTAAAGATAGTTGGAGCAACATATCAAAGGGCCATGACCTGAATCTTTCATGACATGATCCATAATACTATAGAAGATTATGTCCATGACATATTGGAAAAATCTAGAAAGAGAAGGGATCACATATCATCATTAAGTGCCATCTTCGACAGACTGGAGGAATACAAATTCTACCTCAATCCAAAGAAGTGCGTCTTTGGCGTACAATTAGGGAAGCTATTGGGAAGCATTGTGTCTGTGAGAGGAATTGAAATAGATCCTGCTAAAGCAAAGGAAATCCTCGAGATGGAGGCACCTAAGACATTGAAACAGTTGAGAGGCTTACATGGCAGGCTCCAATCCATCCGCTGGTTCATAGCTCAGCTAGTAGACAAGTCAATCCTGTATTCTCACCTACTCCACAAGGGGTAGCGTACAAGTGGGATGACAAGTGTGACCAGGCCTTTAACAAAATCAAAGAGTATTTTCTCACACCTCTAGTGCTTCTTCCAACAATCCCAAGAAAGACTCTAATCCTCTACATATTTGCAATAGTAGTAGCTCTCGATGCTCTCCTAGTGCAACACGATGAAAACGGAACATAGAGGGCCATCTACTACATTAGTCTGACCATAGTAGGGCATGAGTTAAACTATTCCTTCATTGAAAAAGCTTGCCTAGCAGTGGTGTTTTCCTCACAGAAGTCCAGACACTACATGTTAACACACAAAATCAAACTCATTGCCAAGATTGACCCACTCAAGTACCTACTTTCCAAGGCAATGCTCATAGGAAGGATGGCCAAGTGGGTCATGGTCCTATCAGAATATGACATTGAGTACGTAGAGTGGAAGGCCATCAAAGGACAAGCTATTGTAGACCAACTAGTAGAAGCGCTAATGTACTTAGAGAATCCGCTAATTTCAAAGTTCCTTGATGAATCCATTTTCAAATTTAGCATAGCAGACCACTAGAAGTTGTACTTTGATGGCTCCTACACATAGCATGGATCAGGAGCCAAGGTCTTTTTTATCACTCCATAGGGAGACTACATACCAAGATCCTACAAGTTGGCATTTCCCTACACAAACAATATCATAGAATATGAAGCTCTAACCATAGGACTTAGAATAGCAGTACAGTGGCATATCATGGCTCTCAAGGTTTATGGGGACTCGTAAATAATAATCAATCAAGTGAATGATGAGTATCATACTAAAGATGACAAGCTAACTCCATACAAGAAATTGGTGGAAAGTCTTAAAGAGTGCTTCATTGAGATCACATTCAAGTAGATACCTAGAGCAAACAAGAGAGCAACAGATGCCATGGTGACAATTAGATCCCTATTGGATATCCCTCACAATGTCCCAAAGCATGAATTCTTGGTAGAGCAGCTTCTTGTGCCTGCATTCGAGGTACCAGAGTCAGAATTTGTGTGCGAAATTGTTGGTTCCAGTGATCTGTGGTACCCTGACATATACACTTATCTGAGAATAAGAGTCCTCCTAGTTAACATAACCTCAAACCTTAAAAATACCTTTGTCAAGAAAGCATCTCGGTTTGTTATCCTAGGAGAAACTCTTTACCGTAGGAGCATAGAAGGAATCCTATTACGTTGCTTAAACGTTGAGGAGGCATTGACTGCCCTAATCAAGGTGCATAACAACATATGTGGTTCACACTCAAGTGGTATGACCTTGGCCAAGAAATTTTTAAGGACGGGGTATTATTGGCCTACTATGGAAAGAGAAGCACATGACTATGTCAGAAGGTGTCTACAATGTTAGTAGCATGGGGACCTCATCCATGCTCCAGCTTAAGAGCTCCATCCTATTGTCACACCTTGGCCCTTTTCACAATGGGGGCTCGATCTCATTGGAAAAGTCTCCCCCACCTCAGCCAATGGCCACAAATTCCTCATTACCGCCATTGAGTACTTCACAAAGTGGGTGGAAGCCATACCAATGACATACATTACTAGAAAGAAGCTATCAAAGTTCATCTTGAACTATTTAATATGCTACTACGGTGTCCCACAATCCATTATCTTAGATAATGGGATACCATTCAAAAATCAGGATGTTTGTGACCTATGCTACAAATTCAAAATCCAACATCACTTTCCACCCCGTATTATCTCGAAGGGAATGGCCAAGTTGAGGCTACAAATAAGACCATTCATAAAATCCTCAAGAAAACAGTCAATGAAGCTGGCCATGATTGGCATCTCCAACTGTATCTCGCCCTCTGGGCCTATTGAATAAGCATTCGCACACCCACAAGTGCCACCCCCTTTTCCCTGGTCTACGGATCAGAAACCATATTACCCATCGAGATTGAGCTCCCGTCACTGAGAATATCACTATAGAATCTCATCACGGATGAAGAATATCGAGTATCAAGATTAGATGACATGGAATTTCTAGACGAACAGTGAAAGGAGGCATTCAACCACCTGCAGATGTATTAGAACCGACTCAAGTGGAACTATAACAAGAAGATCAAGAGCAGGACCTTCCAAGTCAGAGAACTTATGCTAAAGGAGAACCAGAAGAACATCCCAAATCCAAATGGAAAAGGAAAATTTGAACCCAACTAGTTGGGGCCATTCATCATCACAACAAGCTATAAGTCAAAGGCATATTAGTTATCAACACCCAAAGGGGAACCTCTGCAGGAGCCCATGAACAATTCCCATCTTAAAAAGTTCTATGCCTGAATCTTTCAAGGCATAGAACCAAAAAATCAGAAAATGTTCTAAAAAAATGGTCACCCTGATGAAAACCAGGCAAACAGGCATCTTGGTCACAACAAAAAAAGCAAAAAACAAAAAATCCAAAAAAATTAGAAAAAGGATTAAAAACAATAAAGAAAAAAACGTCCTCTAGTGAAAACCACTTTGGTGGCGCTTTGGGCAAGTACCTTGGTGAAAACCTGGAAAACAGGCACCTTGTGTAAACAAACTCTTTCCATCCACCAAGATCTTCATGACTCATTCAGTACGCTTCCATCATTTGTCGCATTCCATATCTCCATCCATCATCTATCTGCATCTGCATCATAGCTTGGTCTTGTGTTCGTGTCACGATCCCTCCTAGTACTACTCGACCCATTCTCAAGGTCAGTTTGTCCTGCCTTTATCAGAGTAGTATATTGCATCGCGCTAGTGGCATGTTCTCATTGGATTGGATTCATGTATATTCTTGAAGTCCCTAAATTAGAAAATCCAAAAACATTCATAAAATCGAAAAATATAAAAATATCCAAAACATATCAAAATCCAAAAATAGGTCAAAAAGTCAATCAAAAAGTAAAAAACAGATTCGTCTTGTTGAACTACATCATTTATGAGCTTTGAACGTAGGAAAAGTTGATCTTTGATCATCCCCCGAGACACTTAGGTCAATTCTTTAGGAGTTCATCATAATAAACTGGCAATCCATTTGTTCATATCTCATTAATAATCAAGTCTGTGTCAGTCGAACTACATGGTCTCTGCATATATAACGTAGGCAAGGCTAATCTATTGATCATCCCCCGAGGCCCCTAGGATAGGTCTTTAGGTTAGTCTTGGTCAAAATCTCAGAAAACCCCAAAACATTTGAAATTTTGAAAATCAAAACATTTGTAAAATCTTGCAAAATACCAAAAATAGCCTCAAAACATTTTGAAAACATCAAAAACATCCAAATATTTGAAAAAATCCATCCATCCCATCTCGCTTTCACCCACAATAAACATCACTCATAATAAATTAGTTTTCATCCCCAACCTTTGGTGAAACAATCAGAAACAAGTCTAGTAGATCAAAAGTGAAAACTCAATCGTTAAAGTCTCAAGTCTAGGTTAGTACGTAAACAAGTTGGTCAACTCTTTGTGTCAATAGCCTATCATCCAATCAGTCCCAAATCAATCATCTGATCATCATGTCCTAGGATGCATCCTTCCTATAATGGACATTAACATCAGGCATCATCGTAGTTTATTTTTGGCTAGCGGTATTGAAGAACATTAGCTTGTTTGTTTACTTTATCTTTGTCTTTTGGCTTATCTTATTGCGCTCATTCCATGACCTCTTGATGATGTCCAAATGAAGGATTTAGAGAGAAAGGAATGGGGTAATGATCAAGATCTTTTTATCTGTTGTGCTTGTTGGATATTCTTATAATATAACTTGGTCATGCGTGCTTTGTTTGGGTGTAGGGAAGGTGTTTTAGATATCTTGTTGACCACATAGGAAGGCTTGCCTTTCTATGTTTTGGTCTGGGATGTGTGGAATATCTGAACTGCATTTTGAACAAGATTTTGTATGCTAGGGGTGAACAAGAGTACTCCTATCTGATTGTCAAGTAAAAGTCCATCACACTAGGTGCAATGCCATCCTAGTTCTTTATACCTTGATGCATCGTGCCTACGTGTGTTATCAAACATAAGGTAAATGGCCCTTTTAAAAATCCCAACTCCTCGGCAAGCAAATCATCATCATCGTCGTCTCGTAACTTGTTGGAGTTTCTTGCTGTCTTCTATCTCCTTTTCTGCACGAACATGGTACCATGACAGTTAATCGCAAATCATTATCGCCAATGCATCCATCCTGCATCCATAAACCGTCAGCATATTGCATAACACATACCATATAGAAAGCATTTATCATATCACCTTCATTACATTGGCATCATTGCATAATATAGATTAGTTATTCTAAGCATCTCATAAACCATACATATGCATTCATTATATAACCATAAAAGCAATCATCCCATATGCATTATTAAACTCATCACATACCTCATAAAACATCCATTACATAAATCATAAAGAACATATCATACACATCATATACATAGATAGTATTAACATTTGTTGCATCATATGCATACATATCATCCATTTGCATTATCATAACATAGCCATCATATCATAAATGTCATACATCATTCCATATCATATGTACCACTATATCATCTCATCATCATAACATCATAAGTGCATCGCCATATCATACATAAGAAAAGTACTAAAAGGAAAAGATCACATCCCATACATCTCATCATCATCCATTAAGTGCATAATATAGATTTGTTAGTCTAAGCATTTGCATATCATAACATTTTTTCATACATCATCATAAAAAGTGCATAAGGAAAGATAATGAAATGCATCTATAAAATCATTGCATCACATAACATCATTACATTGCATCACATAAGATAGAATCATGACATCGCATATAGAATTAAAATCCATCCATAACGAATAAAATAGAATAGGACGCCATACATTGGATCAAAATCATTGCATCTCATATATATCATCAATATATACTATCATGATACAAATCTGGATCAAGTGTGTATCGAATACATAAAGTACAATGGCCCACGAGGCTATCAAAAATGACCCCATGGGGGTGCAAAAAGAATCCTGTCTTTGATCAAAAAAATTGGCTAGCCCTGTTGGCTACCCTTGCACTCGCCAAGTTGTCTCTCTCAATGGTCCTCAGGGGCTCTGTACCCTGTCAATTGTGAAAAATATGGGACCCAGGATGCTCGGGGCACGGCCTGATGATAGTGGACCCTATAGTAATCAGCCTCTTTGACCGCCTCCCTATATGCACGTAATGACACTGAACTCTGGGAGGAAGAGGCAGACATGCTCTCAAGCTGCTGACGGTGGCCCATCTCCTGAGCTGCCCTAAGCTCTGTGGCCTGCCTCAGCTAGACAACCTGGTATCTCTCCTATCTTAGTTGGTCCCTCTCTGCCATCAAGGTAGCAACCTGTCCCTGTAGCCCTTCCACCTATGCCTATAATTCCTGAATCTGGGTATCCCCCTGGCCAGGCGACGGTGGAGGTCCCTGCTCTCTCTGTGGTGGTTGTCCATCTTGTCTGTCTTGTCCATCCTGATCTTGCCACCCCTGATATTGGTCCTACTTAGGGGCATCCTGTTGTGGTTGATCCTGTGCCCCCCTACCTTGATCGGGCTAGTGAGGTGGCCCGTCTCCTCCCCGATCCCCATCCTTGTCTCTATCTTTGCCCCCTCGGCCTCCCTGACCTAGGCCTTGTCTTGCTCCTCTACCTCTGGCCCTACATCGTGTCGATGGTGTCCCTAGCAATATAAGTCTAAGAGGTGGCCAAAACTAATCTCTGTATGCCTGAGTAGTACCTGCATCGACCTGACCCTGATCATATGGCCATGGTCTGGCCACCAGCTGCATGAAACTCTGTACCACCTCAGTTGCAGGTATGTATCAACCCCATGAGGTCTGACTCATCGTACGTGCAAATATCACAACATACTAGTCATCGAGCCTGTCTTAGGGCTCCCCAAACTATCTCTGCACGTGGCCTGGTAGGTATCTCTCTATCATAGTGGGCTTCCTACCGTACATCGGTCTGTCTTTCCAGGCGAAAAAGAGCTGCTGCACATCATCGTACCATGTTGGCCATCCAAGATATGGCTGCCATGTGAAAACTCACATATCATCAAGGACTCTCCCCTAGTGGGGAATCCTATGTTGTCCTGTGTGTGTGAAAGAGACACCTCCTTTATATCACTAAACAACTGGATCATCTAGCTCCATATCGACTGGAAAAACTCTCAGACGAAGCACCGTGATGTGCTCCCAGGCCCAAATATGGAGGAGTGTGACCCCAACCCTAATGGATCTTCTGTCAATGTATGCAAACTCATGTAAATCTCTATACAATGAGGCTAGTAGTACTGGCCCCCACACAAAGAATACTCATCGCTAGACCATGTGCTCCCAAGCAAGCCCCCATCTAGGACTGAAGTATCAACCCCACGGATCTGGTGCAATGAGACTAGATATGATAGCTACTATAACTAGTGAAAGGGTGACACAACAAGCTTGTAACGCTCTAGCTCAATCTGACCCTCACAAAAGACAATCTCATCGAGGCCCATCACGTCATAGTAGGCCTCCCTCCCAACATCCACATCGTATATCACGTGTTCTCTATGGATGTGCAATCTAAGTATCTGCCACATGTCCTCTAGTGTGACTGTGGCCTCGCCTGTCGGAAGGTGGAAGGAGGATGTCTCGCTATGCCACCACTCTACCAACTCTGTCATCATCCCCAAATGGGTCCTCACTAGCGGTGCATAATCAATGTACCAAAGTCCGATCGCCCCTAGGTGCTCCTACTGCCACCTGGGCATACCCTACAAAATGTCGAAAAGCTCCTCGGACCTATGCTCATGTGAGTGAAGGATCATCACCTCCTCCTACATTAGGAAAGCCACCATGTTAAATTCCGTAAAAAAATGTGATCTTGATTTGTCTTAGTGTACCTCCAAACAGCTTGCGCGTCACTATTTATGGGTGCGACACAGTTTGAAAGTTTCAAACTATGCCGCTAGAGGCCCTAACTCTCAAACTCTTCCACGGTGTCGCAATTTGAGAGGTGACTTTGTTTAGTGAAAAACCTTAATTGCCAAAGAGGCTCATCGCGGTGCACTTTTCATATGCGACTCAGTTTGGAGTTTGAATCCAAAATTTAAACTATGCTGTGGTGTCGCTATTCACAATTGCGGTGCAATTTATGGCTACGTGGTGCCAAAAAAGACTTTCAAGCGGCTCTATATTGGACCACTACTAAAGACCTAAATTCCTAAGCCAATAAATGCACACAAATATCGAAAAGCAAGGTTGGGTCAAGTTGACTCACTGGTGGTCCAGTGCTAGGTAGCCTCTAGTGTGTGCGTACTCGATCTGAAATGTGTCAGAGAAGTTGTCGTTGTGCCATCTCGCTAAGGGGTCAGAGCTCAAAAATGCAAAATCTCAAAGGGCTGAATGTGCAAATGAATTGAAAATGGCCCCTCAAGGCCTATTTAAGCCTGAAAATTAGGGTTTTTTACCTCGTTTAGCTGTCTAGCTAAGGTTTTGATCCCCCGATCTTGTTTTCGCCTGACCGAGGGCCATTTTGCACCATTTTTTGCATTTTTTCCGAAGCCTTTTTGGACCCGTCGGGCACCTTGTCCTCTTTTTTTGCGAGATCACCCAAAAATCCAAATTTTTGTCTGATCTCTCGAGGGGGCAGTATGTTAACATAATTCGTTTGCCGGGGCAGTCGTGGAGCAATTTTGAAAATTGGAATTTTTTTGAATTTTTATTGAGATAGATTATTCTTTGAATCAATGTAGCAAGTATTTTGCTTCAAAGAGGAGCAAAATGTAGACATGGAAAATATATTGACATACTTGATCCTGATTACTAGCACTGTCTCGTCCTCAATCATCTTCTTAGCTAATCATCACCATTCGTCCCTTAACTAAATAAATCACTATTTATCTGATTAAGTCATTCTCTCTCATTAATTAAATAAATCGATGTTATTTAATTAATCCTCTGGTCTCTATTTAATTAAATAATTCATTTTATTTGATTAAATATCTAAAGTCATCTTATTAAATTAAATAAATTAAACCTTATTTGATTTAATCTAACATCATCATCACTCTTTAATTAAATAAATCAAATCCTTATTTAATTAAATCTAAATCATTTTCCTCCCATTTGATATAAATCAACCCAAAAATATAAATCAAATAGTCACATCATCTAATCCCTGATTAAATTAAGTAAACCCTGATTAATTTAACCCTAATCATCCAATTTCTCTAGATTTTGCCACTTGCACATGAAAATACATTTAATGGATTTATTAAATCCCTATTTTCTTTCAACTTGGCATCTTTAGGGGAATATCCCTCCAAGTGGATTTGTCCTTCCAACAAGACATTCATTCCCTCTTACATGTCCTTGTGCATTGAGCCAAGTGGCATTTAATTCATTCTTTTTCCCTCTAACATGTCATTTCATAATTTTCAAATTCCACCTAATAACATTTATTGTGCACATTCATCAAAATGTGCTCAATCTTCCTCCATTCACATCTTGACAAGGGAACTTTCCCATTGGATGTTGAATGATCCCACATTACTCCTTTTGGCTCATTCCTCCATCTTGTCTTTCTATAAATAAGAGACTTATCTCCTCATTTTGATCATCGACAATTTGAACAAGTTTACTCTACTCAATTTTATCCTCAAGCATATCCATTTTCATCCATTTTATCAAGTTTATAGCTAGGTTATTGTAGGTTTCTTCATGGAACTCAATTGAATCAATCACCAAGTGGAACAATCTTCATCAAATCATCACAAGCTTTCATAGGAGTTGGAAAAGGGCCAATTTCCACATCAAATTGGCACCAATTCCCCCATGGGATTGAGAGTTTGCATATTAAAATAGGATTTTATTGCTTTCTTGGTTCATTTTCTTCATTTTCTTTCCTATTTGAGCTTTGCAAATGAATTTCATGGGGAATCTTGATTCTCACTTGCATTTGATCTAATGATGTGTTGGTTTGTTGTGTTTGTGCAGGTCTAGGATTGGGGTTCTACACTTTCATTTTGGATTGAATTTTGTAGCTTCATAGTGGTTTCATACTCTAGAGGAATTAGTTAATTGTATTTTAGCTGTAATAGTTAACAATTACAGTCTTAAGTGATAGGTATTCGTAGCATAAGGTGATAGTTTATATTTATTTTCCCTTATTTTGTGAATTAGCAATTCCTTTCATTTTATAGCTTTACCAATCTTTTGTACATGTGTAATCAGCTATACTCCATTGATATAGGATGTGCCTAGGATCCATGGATGCATATAGTGTGCCATCACTATCTAAAATTTACGAGTCCTTGGTTGATAATTAAATGCAACCTCTTGTGAAAGATGAATTGTTCAGTTAGGAATCCACCCTCTGAGTTGTGTGCCTACCTCATAGCACCAAGTTAATCAAACATTATAGAGGCTACACACTAAGCATTCACATTAGGAATGTGAAGGGTCTTGAGTGGGGTGATACGTTTGGATGGAAACTATTGGAATTGTGAAAAACGTGAGCCACAAGATCAAAGAACGAACAATGACACCTTCCATGCAAGAGAGCTACAAACAATAATATGTAATATCTGTTGTGCAGTTTTGCACACACACCCCACTTGGAGTAGGGACCCTCTTTTCGGGATGTCTTTTGACCTTTTGGTTTTATTAGATTTGTCTTTTTGAGGTCTTGAGATGTTGATCTTGTTGGCTTTGATCTTGTCCTGAGGCTTGAATTGGCTAAAGTTGGGTTTCAGTGAAAATCCGGGTTTTGACCTGAATTCGGGATTTTTCAACTCTGGCGGATTTTCCCGGGCTCTGGTTCATCGTTTGTTCATTGTTGAATTTTTTGAATCTGGATTTCTGTTTGACTTCGGGATTTTCCGGTTCTGGTGGATTTTCCCGGTTTCGGCCAATTCCGCGGTGTGTAGCGATTTTCGGAGTATTTGAACTGTCCGTGAAAATCCGTCCTGCTCGAACTTTTCTGGTTCTCCTGTCTAGTTTCATTTCTTTCAATTATCCAAAGATAGGATTAATGGAGTGAATGCTAAATGCTAATTTCTTGTTGCCAATTGATGAATTTCATGGTTATCTTATAATATTTTGTTCGTACTAATGATCTATTTGGCGCATGGTGTCTTGGCAGCAGGAATCCGTCTTGGTCGGATTTCTCCAAAATTCTGCCCCGACTGGATTTTCCAGGTTTACCCCATTTTCCCGGATTGCTTCATTCTCCATATTTTCTAAGATTGATGATCAGTGATGGATCTTTATTGCTTTATATGATTTTATGCTAACCTTTGGATTGGAATATGTATGATAATTGGATACTCATGACATTCTTTTGCGAATACAGGCTGAATCAAGCAAGGCTGCTGCTGGAAAATCCAAAGGTGATACTGAGGGATCCTCCATTTCAGAGGCAGAAAGATTAAGGTTGGATACCAAGAGTCAGCTACTAGAAAGTAAGATATCTTCTATGTGGTCCGAAGTATCTAACACCAATGTTGGAGCATGGCGATACGAGGAGTTCAAAGAGAGAATAGCTCAGAAAGATCTGTCGGTCTTAAGACAGGGAATGATGAAGTCTGGAATAGTTCATGTGGCAGGGTTCCCTCCTGCAATTCAATGCTATGAGTTAATACTTGAGTGTGCCCGACAATATGATTTTGAGACGCAGAGGGTTGTTAGCACTGAGGGGAGAGTCTTGGCAAATTTCAATCCTGTTTCCATTGCTCAAGCTTTCGACATGCCAGATTTGCCTTCTGTGTGCGCCTTGAACATGGATTTGGCTAGGACATATTATGATAATGAGCCAATCAAAGCTCAGCAGATGATTAATTCTTCGTTGGAGAAGCCAAAGTCACACTACTCCAAACTGCCCAAGCAATTGCACTGAGTTAAATTCAGGTCAGATATTTATGATGTGATCACATTCCTGAGCCGAGTGGCAGGTTTGAAGAGTGCTGGAGTATTAGAAAGCTGGATGGTCCATGTGATTAATAGGATTGAGCAGGGTACCAATTACCATTGGGCAGGTCTTATTAGCACTATGATTGACAAACAGCTGAGGGACGTCCTAGAAACCAAGAGGTTCACCATGTCCTCTTATGTGATGTATGTGTTGGCTAGATTCTACCCATACAGGGGTTTGAATCCACAGGGGAAATTTGGACAGGACATAGTCTATGAGATATACCTAGAATTACACCTAGGACACAAAGATTACAGAAGAGCCAATGATGCATTCACGATGCATATCACTAGGATGCTTCAAAATTCAAAGCATGTGAGATTGTCAGATGGAGCAAAGGAGTTGATAAGGAGATACGGAGCCTGGTTCATTCAGTTTCCCACCTTCTCTTACATCAGAATTGACGGATGCCAAGCTGCTCCATACAGGTTACCTAGGTACCCTACTGATCATATTGTGTTACTGGAAATTGTGAGACAGATATGTGAATTTGATGGAATTGTCAAAAAGGAAAAGCATAAAACAGGTTTTGGTGGGGATTTCCCTCTTGGAATTGGCGTAGCAGAGGTGTGTCCTTCCATTCAATCAGTGCACACAGCAGGTGATGAGTTGGCAGCTCATGGTTTTTCTTTCCACTCCAAGAGAACAAACTTTGATATCACCGGGGAAGCGCAGAAAAAGGCCACCAGGGAATACCGCCACAAGGATGACTTGTAGGACTATTGGGCCAATATCAAAGATGATTTTGAGGCAAGGAAGAAAAGGTACTCAAGGCTTCCTGTTGATGTGATCAGGCAATACAATGTTAAGTTAATCCCTGACTAGTTAGAATATGATGGAAATCTGGTGCAAGACCATGCATATGAGTCCATTAAGGATAGATCAATTGGGGAGATCAACTGGAATGATGATGAGATAACTGAGTTGGAAGACCTAATGGCCCCTGCCATGAGATTTACCACTTCATGGCTAAAACATAAGGTTTGGGAGTTGGAAAGTGAGAAGGTACCCTGTACCTTTAATTTGATGGGAAATCTCAATCCTATGTCTACTTCAGAAGAATCCAGGGAAGATGACCCCAAAGGGAAAACTAAAAGGAGCTCACCCTTCAAAATAAAAATCAGAGGCCCTAAAGAAAGTGAACCAGAGCCTAAAAGAAAACCAAAAGGAAAGAAAAGAAGTCGAGCTCTGAGAATAGGCAAATCTTTTGAAGAAGAGGAAGTTGAAAAAGCAGAAGGAGAAGATGCTCCTCCACCACCAAAGAAAACAAGGACAACTAGGGTTTCAAAGAAGAAGGATCAGGATACCTCAAAAGATGAGCCTCTGATTGTTGATGTCGAGAGTTCAGGGGAAAAGACAAAGGTTTATTCAAGGAGATCAAGGACTCCATCCCCTAAGGAGCCGATGCAAAAGATGAGTCCTCCTCCAAAGTCACCAGTTGTAGAGTAGCCTAGGGCTACTTCTCCTTCGCCAAGTGTACCTGAGCAGGAAATAGCCCATCAAGAGGCTCTTGAGGAACATGAGACTAGTGGAGAGGTAGAACCTTTCAAGGAAGGAGAGATTTTTGGTGAGGCTGCTGAGCTTGAGGTTAAGGAGGTAGGAGGACATCCTTCTCCATTAGTTCAATATGAGGATTCTCCAGAGAATAGCAGAGGCAACGAATCACCTGTAAAGGAAAATATCCCTGTTAGGACCCCATTGCCGGTGCGGGAGGAGGAGATTGAAGTAGATGATCAAGGTGAGCAACTCCCTGAAAAGGAAGAAGATAAAACAACAGAATAGCATGAAGAGGCAAAAATAGATGAAATCCGGGTGGACCCTGCTGTCCCAGATTGGCTTGAAAAGGAAATTACAAGGAAGAAACAAGTTGTTGTTGAGGACACTCCTTTGGATTGGGATGAGATGCTATCCAAAATTGGCAAAGGGAAGAAGAGAAAGATGACCAAGGTGATTTCAAAGATAGAGAGGGATGAAGTAAACAACAGAGTTATCCACATTGCCACCCCTGCTACAGATAAGACTAAAGAAGATGTCATTAGTAAGGATTACAATGTGTAGACTTTTAACCTTGGACCAGCATCTATGGAGCAAGATATTGAGGAGTATGAAGGGTCCAGTGCTGTGATAATTGGCAAGTTAAGAAAGGAGACTCAGACTAAGCATGAGCTGAGAAAGGAAAATGAAAGACTTAAGAAGTGCTTGGAGGATGTAATGAAGCCTCTGCAGTCTCTTCACCCCTCTTCCTCTGCTACACCTAGTTTCTTGCCCAAAGAAACCATTTCTGAAATTGAAAGGATAAAAACCTCTGCCCAAACTGCAATAGATTGGTTGAAGGATGTGCAGGTGAAAGGAGATAATGAAATAAAGGATATCCTTTCAGTTGGGAAGGATGCAGTTAGAGCCAAGGATTTGTTGGAGCATGTGTTATCCCAGGACAAGGAAGATATTGATCTTTTGCTGCAGAAATCCAGAGTGATTATGGGGTATGGTAAAGATCAGTTGGTTGCAGACGAGATTCTTCCTTCCTCTAGACTTAGTGAACCTTGGGAATGGTTTGAGGCTTTGCAGATTCGGCAGAAGGCCATAAAGAAGATTCAGAAATGAAAGAAGTTAATAGATAGTGATTTGATTGGAGTATATGATGGCTGCATTGCATTTTTTGAAAGCATGACTGGTAGGAGGAAAATTGCTCCTAAATATCTGAGCCTGGAAAAGTTAAGGGAATGGTGGCATGATGTTTATGCCCCAGATTCTAAGAATGTCATAACAGGACATCAGTTAGATGATGCAGCAACCTATTTGGCAGTAATGGATAAGTATCAAGCCCACAAGGATGATTGGAATAAAACTATTAAATAGTCAAATGAGGAGATTGGCGCCATTGAATGCCGGCTTAGGGTTTTTCCTTTGCCACCTGTTGCCGAGTTGGACAAATTATTTTTGAAAATTCGAGATTAGAACAAGGATAAGGGAGGTGGTGATTAATGCCAATTTTGAGATTTGTGCTTCCCTATTATCATAGGGCATGTATTGATCCGGGTTACATTGGGGAATGTGTTTAGGCCGACCTTGATGATGTATCGACATTTAATGTGTGCCTTATTTTGGAATTCCTAAGGCCAACTTGTTTTTGGCTATTTTATTTTGTAAATGTTTGGCTGGGCCGACATGTCTTGAGAATTTGCTATAAAGGGCATTCTTGCCTCATTGTAAGGGGTTAGCTAGAAAGTAATAGAGACAAGTAAGAGCAGAAAAGAGCTAGAGCATTTTGTAGTAGAAGTAGTAGTCAATTTCTTGAAGCAAATATTGTAACAAAACAGTGGGATTGTTGCAACAATTGGATGATCTAATACAATTGAAGACATTGTGGTTTTTCTGGTGAAATCTCTTGTGTTAGTTTATCTTGCATGGTTCCAATTGTTTTATCTTTCAAATTGCTTAAAGATCTAGGGTTTAGCATTTAGAACTGAAGTAGTTTGGTGAATGATGTTCATGATTTTATATTTGGAATGTTTGTAGCAATCTCTGGTCTATACTCCCAGTAACTATCTGATTGTAGTAGGTGTTATCACAGAATCTAGCAGCGCTCGTTCCACAGATAACCCCCCTACGAAACTTGTCTGTTTCTTAGGATTCATGAAGTTCAAGCATGCATAACGAAGTGATTTTCAATCCACCTCGAAATGTGTTCCCAAGCCTCGAATAGTCAATTCGAGCATTCCCCCCATGTTCACCTCACGAAGACCTTCGAAACGAGATCTTTCGTGAAGTTTCACTGTTCATACTTAGCAAATTGCAAAAAAATGTAGTGGCACTGAAAAAGTGCGCTCCTGCCTTGAAGCCAAAATTGGCTAAGTCTGGAAAATGCAAGGGCGCTAAAATTTAGCGCCCCTGCATGCAGTGAAATTGCCAAAAAATGTAATAGCGCTAAATTTTAGCGCCATTACATTTTCCTTCGCCACTTAAACTTTTTCATGGTTCTGGCATGTTTCTTCATGTTTTCGCATTTTTCGTCAATCGTGCCTAAATTTATTGCTCGACTTGAGTTAGGTTTTTGATTTTCCTTTTTCACTTAAAGAGTCTTTTAATTTGCCATTTTGCATTATTATGAACTTTGTTCTTTTCTTCCTCTTGCTGGGTGAATTACATCTCAACTGCAAAACTCATTTTTGAAGATTTTCGCCATTACTTCAGTGTCTTCGCATTTTGGTTCTGGTAAGTCATTTTGCTTTCTCATTATTCTTCTTTCATTTGTATATGTTCAAAGTTAGCATACACATTTTTTGTTTTTTTTTCTTCACAACCCCACGCGTTTTTGTTTATGTTTTCTTCGCATTTCGCGTCTTCTCTTTTCCATACGCGTATCTCTTTCCTCCATTTCCGTTGTCTTCTCCTGCGCATTATTTTCTTACTTTTACCCTACGCGTTTTGTTCTCCTCCATTCGCGTTTTTCATCTATCCTCACGCAATGCAAACTCTTGTGTTCCGTTTTCATTCCTTTCTCCGCCTTGCATTCCCTCCTAACGTTTTGATTATTCACTTCGCTCTCTCCATTCGTTTTGATGCGAACTTTGAGATCCCAAAGAGGGTTTCTATTTGATAGTTTCTCTAGATATTCAATGCGTTGATGATGATAATAAGTTGCATCCAAAGACAAACCAAATTGTCTCCAAAAGCTTTCATGATTCAAACAAATTGCATGTTGACAAGCACGAGCGCCCTCGCCATTCCCTCTTACATTTGCATTTTGAAATTGTCCAAAACAAAGCAAGAGCGCTGAATTTTGGCGCTAGGACATTTTGAGAAGATGAAAATTTTCCTAACACTGTAAGATGTAAGGGCACTAAAATTTAGCGCCCTTGCATCAAAAGCAATTTTTCAGAAATGTAAGGGCGCTGAATTTTAGCGCCCTTACACTTTTTCCTAGTTTCTTCCAATTCTTCCCAAATGAACTTCATTTTTGACCAGTGCACTCCTAAGCCTCATTTTTCCGCATTCGTGCATCGTTTTGTGTGCCTCGTCATCTGCTCCATGCTTTCCCATCCTCGTGCTTATTTCACACTTTCCCATGTTTCCTAACAATTAATGTTTGTTCTGGCTAAATGGATTGCAGTCTACTTTCAGAGATCGTCAGATCAAGAGTGATCAGAGTTCCAGTTCTTTTGATGACTGCTACTAAGCCTCCTTCTTCTTCGAAAGCAAAAGGCAAGATGAAGTACAAATATCAAGGCGTCTATCTGCCAACTATGGTGCTTTCCAAAGTAGAAGAGATAAAAGATACAGAAGTTGGTCATCAAGACTTGGTTGACTTCGCAAAGCTAACTGAGACGAAGCCTCTTCCTGATTCAATGAGAGCGATCGTACACAGCAACCTCCACTTGGTGGCGATGTTTCCTACAGCCGCGCACAATACTGAGTTTGTTCTTCAAGTTGCATCTCATTATATCCGAGAAAGCAGAAGTGTGATCGACTCTTCCGGGCACGAGATTCTGAGACTCGACCCTAACTTCTTTGATATTGTCTTCAAGGTCCCTCATATGGAAAAATATATTGACATCTCTATATCAAAAGCACAGGAGATCTTTGATGCTAATCCCAATAAGGTTAAATAGTTGATAAACACTTAATGGCTCAAGAAGCCTAGATCATCTGTTTCTAGATGGCCGAAAGGACTCCTGAGAAGTGACTTCAAAGATGATGTCAAGGATATGATCACGTTTCTAAGCATAGTGAAGGGCTTGCCAGAATCATCCACTTTTCACGATTGGATGTATGAATACATCGAGATCATAAGAAGGCAGAAGGTGCATATCGACTGGGCAAACAAATTAGTGATGAGATACACGAGCAGTTGATCAATGCTCCTTCTACATTGAAGTTCTACATGACTTCTTACTTGGTGTATGTGGCAGCTGTGATGAGACAATTCCTAGGTCTATCTACAAAAGGGAATCGGATGATGGTGCCTGTGTACAGATATTTCTATCAATTGGAGCTAAAGGAGAGCTTTCATCATTTTAGACGGGTCACTGATGCTTTCTTTGTGCCTTTACTCTTCAACTTTGATCCAACTTTGGAAAGAAGAAGAGTATCTGATGAGGCTTATAAGGTGGTAAGTAAAGTTGGATGCATTTTTCTCCAATTCCCAACGTTTACTTACTTGAGAGTAGGCTACTACACTGGTTGTCCCTACATGCTACCACATTATCCTTCGGATAAGTGGGTTCTCATGGAAACATGCAAGCAGTTGATGTCAGTGCAGAAAGAACAAAGAAGCAACCACAAGCGTGGGTTCAAGTTCCCACTGACCATCGACCGATATACTATCCAAACTGCACAAAAGGCTAAGTCTATCTATGCTAAAATGCAGATCATGACCATCAAAACCTATAGGTATAGGTTTGATTTCGACTACCGAGATGTCAGAAAAAAGTTGCAAAAGGGTCACCAACACAGGTACCATTTTGAGGACATCTGGCAGATTGCAGAGATGAAGAAGCCATTCATAAAATGGACTATTGCAGGTTGATTTGTTCAACAAATCAGGGATCTTGGTATTGCTGATCTACCAGAGGATTTTGAAGATCTAGGTGATATCATGAATGTTGTCTATGATGAGCAAGGCATTGCTAAAAGGTCGTTGCCTGCAATACAATGGTCTAGGAAAGAGGTTACCAGCATGAGAGAAAGGTTGAGGCCAATCCTAGCCAACACAGAAGAATGGTTACATAAACATGGTTATGCAATGAAAAGTTTTAGAACAGACTCAGAAGGAGAGGAGTCCGAAGCAGAAGCTCGCCAACAGCAGGAACTCTGCGACAAAAACAAATTAGTGGTCGTTCCCACTTCTTCGCAAAGAGGTCCTAGGATCAAGTTCACTGTTGGTAAGAAAGATACCCAGGCTGTCCAAGAGACAGAAATCACAGAATCTCATCCATCTCGCTCTAAGGGTAAAAAGCCTATTCTGGAGGAGATAGATTCCGATGAAGAAGAAAATTCAAGCGACCAATCCGCTGAAGATGAAGATTCAGCAGAAGCAGACTCCATGCCGAAGAGGTTTATGAAAAAGGGCAAGAGTCTGATGAAGATTCTGAAGAAGGATCTGAAGGTGACTTTGAAGGTGAGCCAGAATCGGAGAGACAAGAGGGTGATCAACAGGAACCCGGGCATGATCAAGAAATAACTAATCCTCCTCCTGAGAATGTAGTTGAGGAAATTCCCAGAACATCATCACCCATGACTTCAAATGTTCCTCATACCCCTCCAGATTCAAGAACTCCTCCACCTCCTATTCCCTCAACACCTATTCCTACCACATGTATTCCTGTAGTTGAGATATCCCCTATCCCTGCAGCATCAACCCAGCTTGATACTCCTTCAGTGACAAGCAACCATACGGTTGATATACTATCAAGCCCTCCATCGTCCATTCCTAGTTTGTCTTTGCCAACGTATGATATCACTTCTGAAAATGAATTCAATCGTTTCATGAATGAGTCAATGCGTGATCAGCTCAATGTGTCAACTACAGGAGCAATGATGACAAATACTTCTCTAATTGTCACGATACCAATGGTGAGTTCAGATGTGACAATAACTTCAAAAGTGGCAATGGCGACTGAATTGATAGTAAATCTAGAAGTTCACACTTCTTTTCTTCCTCCTTGGCTAATATCTCAAGTGTCGAAGTGCAAAAAGCAAATGATTTCTCTAGAGGAGCTCGACCTTGAAGAGATAGTTCTTCCAAAATCCAAGGGGAAGAAAAAGGCAAAGGTATACTCGAGGCTGAATGTTGATAAGTCTGGCCACAAGTATGCTAAAATTGGCATACCACCGAATCAAGAAGGTGATGTCAATATGGAGGACTACACAGTAACAAAGGTCCAGCTTGGCAAGGTTACCAACGAAAGTGCGAAAGCCGATGCGCAAGTCACTTTGGATATCTTGGTAGGAAGGATGGATAAAGTTGAGCAAGCTCATAACATGTACAAACAGAGGGCAGAGCATTATGCCACTGTTGTAAAGAGACTTGCCGGTTCTCCAAGTAATGCACAACTGCTGACACTAGTAAATATTGAAGACCCAGCTGTCAAGAAAGCTGAGAAATTCGCCTCCAAAGGCAGGGTGTTATATGATTTTGTTGAAAAGATCATTGAACACGGATCTTAGATAATTTTGGCTGCGGATGAGAAAACTACCATGTTGGCCAAGCTCACCACAGAGCTTGATAAAGAAAAGAGTGTACTTTCCCAGGAGCGCAGAGACATGGAAAAATGCCTGTTGTCATGGTCGGAAATGAAATAGGTAAAGCTCAGCAAATTGGTGGAGGTTGGGGTAGTCCCTAACAAAGAAAAGTTTGTAGAGGTAAGAGAATCACTGAAACACAGAATTCAAGTGGTTCAATCTCTCACAGAAGATCTTCACCAAATATAGGAAGATGTCGACGGGCATCGTACCATTCTTGAAAAAGGTATCAAAGAGTTGCCTCGTCAACTTCTTGAGGAAAATCGTATCTTCCTGCTGGCCAAAGAAATATCCCAGATCTTCAAGGAAGCCATCATGAATTTGATTGATAGTTCAGACTTCTTAGAAGCTTTGCTGAACATCATTTGTGATACAAGGCTCACATTGGACAACCTAAAGACGCATCTTGATAGGTGCAAAAAGGTTCACTCATCTGCCATGAGATCAATCACGAGAATTCACACCATTGTGGATTACACCGTTGGTCCATATGAGAAGTTCGTACAGGAGACTAGGAGGAAATTTGAATACTTTTGCGCCCAATGCAAAGAAACGTGAAGCAGCCTCCTATTCTCCAGTGTTAGACATTTCCGGTGCATCCCATTATGCATCTTGTAAATATTTCTCGACATTTTCAAATGTCATTTTGTAAATTGTAATTACACCAAGTCCAAAGATGTAATATTTTCAAAACAAATTACACTTTGACTTTGGTCAAAGTCAGGTGAGATCTCCTAAAATCGCTCACCTAACTTTCCCTGATTTTCTCAATCCCTTTCCTAATTTTGCTCATCCCTCTTTCTATATAATGTGAGGGATTTTCATTGTAATATTATCCTTTAGTGTTTTGCAATGAAGTGCTGCCCTTTTTGAAGCAATTTGTGAAACTTTGCGTTCATGCTTTGTGAATGAGATTCAATTAATAAAGAAAAGGATTGCAAGCCAAACTTTGTGTTGGATTCGATACTTTTGGTGAGTTGATCTTATTTGGTGGTGATTAGTTTGAAGAATCTGAAGGACTCTAAGTAGTTGATGTAAACTTTGTGTTACATTTATTATTTAGATTGCATTTGTATTTCCGTTTATCATTTGGTTGAATGATCTACAAGACTTTGTGCTTGTAATCATTCATGCTCTTGCATGTTCTGGTTGAGTGATCTACAAGACTTTGTGCTTGTAATTATTCATACTCTTGGATACTCTTGTCGAAAGATCTACAAGACTTTGTGTTTGTAATCGTTCGTGCTATTTGATACTTTTGTTGGATGATCTACAAGACTTTGTGCTTGTAATCGTTCATGCTGTTCGAAGAATCGTTGCGTCTAAGAAGACTTTGTGCTTCTAACGTAACAAACGGTACATCCACACAGATCCAACACTGATAAAGCTATGGAACGACTTTGTGCCTTCGTGAGCTTTCCCTTTTTACTTTATTTTGTTTGTTATTAATCACTTCTGGTATCTCTACGCTTTGCTTTAACGAGATAGAGATATTGGTATTACTGCTAGTTGTTAGTTTTAGGTTATTAAGAATTGTGAACTCTCAACGGTGAAGCATTGTAAACATCTTCTCTGAAAAAAGAGAGAAGGATGAATGTAACACACCCCCCACTCCGTGAATTTCGTGTACATCGTGTAATTATTTGTTTGATTTACTATCGCTTCTGTTAGTAGTAAGAAGGGCGCCTCCCCTTTCGAGAGGAGAGATTCACATCTCACATAGCTGTGGCTGAAGTCCAAGTTGTGTAATCTATCGAAAGCTGATTACATAATTTTCACCCAACAGTAGGCTGGTGAAGTCAACCTGGACCATACATTCATTTGAGCTTAGTTCGATTGTGGATGAATATCTATGATTTGAAAATCTATACACCTAGAAGATTGCACCGTTCTTGTGATATTGCATTGTGGGTTGATCAAGAATTGGTTATTTGAGATTGGTCCATTCCAGATATCTGTCATTTGCATTGTTCCTTCTATGAATAGTTTAGATTTTATTATATCCTTGCACCCTTATCTTTTGTTGTTTCTTTATTATCTGGTTAGATTTAGGATTTAAGATCATCATATTGCAAAATCTGATAAATTGGAAAGATACAGTTTGCTTGTAGTAAGGTCCGATTGTGATTACCAGCATTTCACATATTATCTGAGTTGTTTATGCATTGTCATGACTTGACACCCGAGAGACCTTGGGGTGATTTTCAGTGATTTATTGTTGGAAATAACCTTTCAAGAGAGATAGAATATTGCATTCTGTCTGAGTTGTTGTTGTGCAGAAAACACCATCAACAATATCCTCAACAAGAAATCCATAGAATGAAGCTTAGAAGTCTTCAAAGAGATAATGAGTTATCAAAAGGTTATGATAATATAATGAGGATTGAGTGTTATGCAGGAGCAAACCTTAAATGAGAAAGGGATTAGATCATGAAAAGTGTCAACATCTCATGCAACGAGACATAATGATCTAATAATATTTAAACTAATAAAAGAACAAAACCACTCCTAAGTTTAGCTTAAGTGCATGAGATTAAATTAGACTAATTATTAATTAAAGATTAATTAATTATTATCTAATGCACGACTAATCTAACACCCCCCTAAGATGAACTTAGGGAGTAGTTAAAAACCCAAAAAAGAGAATGCATGATGGGTCCTCACAAATAAGGCCTGATGAGGTATCTATGTACAAACAATCTAATGTCTCACAAACAGACAAAAGGAGAAAAAAATAGTGAGAGAAAACTTCCCTCTAAAAGAGAGAAACGTGAATGAAGGATTGAAGAAGCCTCCAAAATAGTGTAAAGGACTAAGAAGCCTCAAAACAAAACTATGAGCATGATCATAACCTAAGTTAAACCTACTAGATCCACATGAAACAAATAAAGATTTAACTAGTTAAGTCAAGCTCCCAACGAAATGCTTGAAAAAATCAAGCGAAGAAGCCATTAAATATGAACAAACAAGAAATACATAATGGAAACTAATATAATGCCTCAAACCTCATCCCATTGGGGGATTGATGTTGCATTGATGTGGAATGTCAACCCTTTCCCAAGCCCTTAGTTGAAACAAGCTTTCAAACAAATTCCGTTGATGAATATTGATGAAAATGGATGAAAGATGAGCTAAAATGGATGTAAACTAAGCTAAAATGGATGTTGAATACTGAAATGATAATGGAGAATGCTTCTAAACTTCAACATATTCTAGTTACTCTAAATGAAAGTGAATCCTCTTCTCATAGAAATGAGGACTATTTATAGGAGAAATAGTTGAATCAATGGTCAAGATTGATTTGATCAATCAATGGATGAAAAGCCATGAGAGGAGATGGCATGGATCAAGGATTCCCATCAATGGATGAGAATGCAAGTTGACAAGGATCAATGATTTAATCAATGGCTCTCATTGATTTGAAGAAGCACACTTCCTAAAAATTAGGAAGTTGTTACAAGATATTTCCCATTGGAGAGAGTTGGTTACAAAGAAATATTCCATTGCAAGTGGGAGGACGAGATAAATTAGTAAATTAAATAATTAAAACATCATTTAATTGTGCATGATGGATGAAATTAGGAATTTCATTAAACAATTAACTGATTTAATAAAAAGGGGGGAAATAATTGCATTTAATTAAATAATTAAGATCATTTAATCAAATGAGGGGACTTAAGAAATTTAATTAAATAATCTGCATTATCTAATTAAATAGGATGGAAATTAGTATGAAGGGGATGAATTGACCTGATAAAATTAATTACCCCATTAATAGATGAAAGTGATGATATTTAATTAAACAATTAAGATTATTTAATTAAAAGGAGGAATTAGGGTGAAATTGAGGGAAATTATTTTAGTTAGCGAATGTGATCCATCAAGAAATTTTAGGTGTGTACATTTTTTCCCTCTTTGAAGCAATGTACTTGTTGTATTGTTTCAAAGACCTGATGTGAATATGATATTGATTTTGATGTTGATGAAAATGATGCACAAATGGATATCAATGATCTCTTTTTGATGTTGATAGCCAAGCTAAAGTTGATTGATTTGATTGATTGATTGATAACATTGTTGAGGATTCACAACAATGTAAGGATAATTTTGTCAAGATATGAATGTAACACAAGGATTGGTAGGGAAATATATATCCCAATGATGAATGATTTAATAGATTAATCAATATTTTACTGTCAAGTCTAGGAACAAACTTCGTTAGATGATTTGATATCGATAGAAAGATGGTTTGTTGCCCCCTCAAGAGATCAATCGAAAAATGAATGTTCAAATTGGGCTCATGATAGGTGAAAATCAAACTTGTGCTTGACATGTTTGAGATTTCAAGTCACTTTTGAATCAAAGAGATGCAACTTTTCATAGTTTTGATCTGAAGATGGGATAAATTCCCAACTATGCCTCAATGGATGAGGGATTGTTACCATGTTAGCTTAGATATTGATGTAGATGAGGTTAGGATGTATAAACAATCATCAGCCATGGGTAGCCTCATGTATATTTTGATATATATCATAGATTCAACACTTGGATAGAAATATTAGTAAAGATAGAAGAATAAGAAGATAAGATTGATAGAATGAGAAGAATGAAATGGATATTGACTCATTGTTTTGATATTGATTCAAAATTCCAATAAGCCTATTATTATTTGAGACTTTATTAGATATGGTGATGAGAGTGATCATTTTCTTGTTTCAAGGATTAGGATAATTCATCATATCATTCTTTATTTTTGATATAGCGCATAGACACGATGCATCAAGGTATTGCTAACCAGGATGGCTTTGTATCTAATGCGATGGACTTTGACTCTGCAAATAGATAGGATCATCCTTTCTCACACCCGACATATGGAAACCTCATTGGAATGTAGTTTAGAAGTTTAAAACATTTTAGACCAAAGCATATGCAATAGTCAATGATTTATTCAAAACGACCTCCCTACACACAAAAAAGCAAGTACTTTCCAAGGTTATATTACAAGAACATCTAACAAGCACAACAAAAAAAAGATAATGATCAATGCCCCATTTCTTTCTCTCTAAATCATTTTGATAGACATCATTGAGAGGTTCTTAGAATGGATCAATAAGATAAATCATAAGAAAATATCAAAATGAACAAACAATCAATGTCATTCATATCTCTTGTCAAAGGATGTGTTTTGTTTTAAGGATAAGTATCCAAATGATTGCCAATGATAACGCCCATTGTAGGAAAGATGTATCCTAAGACATGTTAGTGGATGTTGGCTGGTTTGATAGGTTGTTTGAAAGGTCATTGATCTAAGGTTCAATTGACATGTTTGATAATGATCAAGAGTTTGATTTTTCACGTTTAAGGTTTGCTTTCTAGTTATTGTTGTACCTATTTTCATTTGTGTTACCAAAGGTTGAAAGTGATTATTAATTTATTATGAATGAAATATTGTCGTAGGTGAAAGCAAGATGGCATTGGTGGTTTTGAACATTTTTAGAATATTTCAATCTTTTTGACACTTTATTCAATGTTTTGAGGTTGTTTTTTATCTTTTTGGGTGTATGTGAATGTTTAGGTTTTTAGGTTATCTGAGGTTGTTTAGGATTTTTGAATGTTTTCAAATGTCTTTGTGTTTTATGAGTTTTAGACCAAGACCTAACTTGGAAAATTAACCTAACGCCTTGGGGGCTCATCAATGATGGCCTTACCTATGTTATGCATGTAGAGACCACGTAGTTTGACTGACGCTAACTAGTAACTATTTATTGATGAGATATGAAAATTTGATGGATTTTTCAGTTTATTGTGATAGATACCTAAAGGGATAAGATAATGCATCTTTGGCACATCAATGATGGCCTTACCTACATTGAAGCTCAAAGACAACATAGTTTGACAACCATGTTTTTGAATTTTTTTATGTTTTAGACCTGTTTAGGGATTTTGGTGTGATGTGGATGTTTTTGGAATTATTTGGTATGTTTTAAATGTTTAGGATTTTTTGCACGATGTTGACAAGTGTATGGATATGTGATGATTTCAGTAATCTATTTTGGGATTTTTTTAGAAACCAAGCTAGGATTGATTGATCTGATTGTTAGATTACTGATAGTGATAACATTGTTGAGGATGGACATCAATGCAAGGATATTGTTGAACAACACAAGGATTGGGAAATGATATATCCCGAGATGATGATGGACTGATTGGATAAGATAAATCAAGATTTTGAAGCTAGGCTTGGAAAAAAATCTATTGGAATGATTTGATATGACGTTGAAGTGCAAGGTAGATGCAATTGATATTGATTTTTTGATTGATGTTTGATAAAAGATAAGGCTTGATAAGGAACATCTTCTCATCAAAATGTGCCATGGGCTAGTGATTTAGATTTTTTCTTACAAATGATTTGACCAATTTGATTTTGTGTTTTGCAAATTTTTAAATCACCACATAAGTTATAGGATATAGCTCACGATTTATTCCCGAAGCAAGATGTAAGTATCTACCCCCGGTGTCTAGCAATGTATGGAATGATATGGGTGGATGCATGGATAAATGAATGGATTGATGGATGGGTATGCAAAAGATGCCAAGGATTATCTTGTGATAGGATAACATGTTTGGATAGAGTATGCCTCTTTGGACAATACCTCATGGATCAGATAATGTTGGTTAGGACAGGATCAATGATAGTGACCCATGTCAAGATGTTTATCATAAGCAAGTGTGAAGTACATACCGAACCTTTTTCAAAATCAAGATAAGTTAGATTGGATGAAAATGGATTGGATAATGAATCATGGATTTATTATGGATAAGATGGATGGAATGTGTGATTTATTATGGATAGGATGAGATGCTTCCACTTGAAATGGTGCACATAGATGCTTGATTCTACTCATGATGCTCGTTTGCTAGGTTTTCATCATGGTACTTGTCCAAAGCACCACCAAAGTGGTTTTCACTAGAGGATGCTTTTTTTCTTGACTATTTTCTTGATCTTTTAAAAAAAAAATTATGCTCATGTTGAACCACCTAGTGGTGTTGATGTAGACATTGTTGGTGCTGATATAGATGTTGTTACTATCATGATGTGCCAATGCTATCCTACTTGGAGGAGTTGTTTTGCTAAGATACAGGCACTTGAATGTAACCCCTGGATTTTTTCATCTTCTTTATCGATACTAGAGTTAACGTTACCTAGATGTGCACATTGCAATAGAATGCCCTTAGAGTCCTTATGATAAAGAGTCGTTGCCAATACACGGTCAATGCAAGAGTTGGATACCATGGATGTCGAAGTAGATGGTGGAATGCGTTGAGGGATATGATATGCAGATGGATTGGTCGACAATTTGGAATCTTTGATTCTCCAAACATGGGATGATGAGAAATGATGGGTGGATGTGGAGATTTGATTTCCCATACCTTGTAGGTCATTCTTGAAGCTTTCTTTTGTATTGATGGATAGTTTTCAAGGATGAACTTCCCTTTTTGATTTTTTTCCCATAGTTTCTTTGACTAATAGAGTGTGATAGGGATGATTTTATTTATTTTTCTTTGGTATCCATTTGAATTTTTCTTGTCCATTTTTCTTTGTTGATTATTTTGCTTCAATAATTTTCTCTTTTCTTTTATATAGACCTCTTTCTTATGGTTGGTCCCAATTAGTGGGTGGAAAGATGTGTGTTCGACGATTCATGATATGAATGGGTGGATTGTTGGTAGCCATTTCATCATAAGGACTCTTCGTCATCCCAATGTTGTTGTTTGCGCTAGATAAAGTTTCCCCCAATATTATGGGAGTATTACTGACATGCTTTCATTCTACTACTGACAACTATTTCCTTATTGTTCAATATTGTTTAGCTTTGTTGGATTTTTCGATAATGCTTGATATCCTCATACTCACATCAATTTGTATGGAGGATGTGTCTGATTTTGATGCTTCTTCAAAAGGTGTTGATGATTTACAATCCATATAGGAGTCTTCCTCATGATCCATTTATGCTTGATCTTCAAAGGATGTTTCCGATTCACCATCCATGTAGAGGTCTTCTTCATGATCAATTTTTGATATGTCTATGGATTCAGTTAAGCCTTGATCATCTGTAAAGATATTAAGAGTAGGTGAATCTTGTTCCTTGGTAATGATACCAAGAGTATGAGACTCTTGTTTTGGATGAAGATCATCTACATTTCCATTAGGAGTAAGCATCTCATGGGTAGATGGAGGAGTATGTGATATATGGATATGATCATTATTTACGATATCTTCTATGAATTGGAGAATAACCATTAGACCATGGTAGTATCTTGGAGATATGGATCCTTGATCTTGACTCTGTGTGGTGTTCATTATGCATGGGTATTGTCTCAATATTTTCTTGATCTTTGTGTGAATTTGGGTCAAGTGTTGAATTAAGGATTTCTTCAATATCGGCAACCATGAGGTCAAATGATGTCAATATTTCTTGGAAAGGACCATTGCTAGAATTTGGTGAAAGATGTTGACCATACTTTGGAATAAATTCTTTAGGTATGTCATCTAACTCATTGGGTGATGTAGAGAAATTGTCAACATGATCATTGGCGGATGAATCTTGAATTTTATCCACAACACTTGTGGTAGAAACCTTGCCAATGTCTTCAACCATGAGATTAAATGATGTTAATATTTATTGAAATGGATCATTGTTAGATATTGGTGATGGATTTTGATCATGATTATGAAGCAAATATTTAGGTATTTTGATCTTCTCATTGAATGAGGTAGAAACTTCTTCAATGTGATCATTGATAGATGGATATTGATCATTATCTTCAATATTGATTTCTCTTTGATCAATAAGGTCTTGGATGAGATTTTTGAGTTTAATGTAGTTTGATGTGTCATGAAATTTTTCTCTATGATATTCATAATAATCCTTGTCATCATAATATGAGAGTTTGAAGATAGGTTAATAATTACCTAATGATTTTGGAAGTGTGATAAGTGTAGCATGGACTAACATGTTTAACACTAATTCAATTGGTGCCCCTAAAGGAGTGTATTAACATTTGGTGATGATGTTTTTATCTTGTGAAGCTTGTGCTTGTTGTGTTTGATCTTGTTGTAGGGATAGATCTTGCTGTTGATGTTGTCCTTCTTGATATCCAATATCTTGATATTGGAGATGTGATTGTTGATGTTGCGCTTCTTAATATCCAATATCTTGATGTTGGAGATGTGTTGGTTGATGTTGTGGATACAAATCAATGTTTTGATGATTTCTATGAAGAGTGTATTGATTTGGAGGTGGAGACATTTGTTGGAGAAGTGTATCAACTATTTTGGTAAGTGAATTTAGGGAAATTTGATGTTGTAGATACTGATCTTGATATTGATTTTGAAACCCTTGTTGTAGTTGATTTTGGTATGGATTTTGAGGATGTGGTTGATGTTGTGAATATTGAATGATGTTTTTAGGTGTGAATGTATCTATACCATAGTTCACCAAGTGCAGATTTGACATGTTTGTATTTGATATGTTTACATTTGGAATGTTCATGTTTGACATGTATTGACTTGGTGAGCTAATGTTGTTTTGATGAAGAATCATGCTTTGATTATTTGGTTGATAGATTTGTGATTTTTGACATTGATTTAAATATATCATATTTCCCAAAGTTTTGATTTGGCATACCCACATTTGTTATGTCATTGTAGTTTGTAGGATATGATGACCCCATGTATAGATTGTAGGGTGAAATTATGAGACCTCTAGGATTAAGCTCATTCATTCCAAGGGTGTGTTGGTTTGTGTCACTCATGGTAGATAAATTTTGGTTTTGGTCCATGTCTCTCTTATGTTTTGATCTTGTTGTTACCATAAAACTTGGATAAAATTTTGGAGTAGTGTGTTGGGATTTATATTGTTGGAACTCTTGGGTTGATTCAAGTTTTGGTAAAAGTGAAACTCTAAGGTGTTTAGGACCAATGATGTGAATGGATGATGAAAGGGGTGAGTGATATGGATGATGAACTTCTAAGCTTTGGACAACACTAGACTAAAGATGTGATGTTTGTGTTTTGGATAAGGATGCTAATGAACTTGTGAATCCTAAAGGTAGACTTGTGACATTTAGGATAGAATTTTTCAAAAGGATGTTGGCTAACTTAACTAAATGTATGAAAAATGATTCATTTACACACATATAGCTAAACTAGGTGATTTGTTGATGAAAATATAAGTCTAGGAGGTTGTTGTGTCCAAAATTTAAAGTTGGTAAGATGAGATGTCAAATGTTTTGGGATGGATGGGATGATTAATCCTAGTGTTTGAACCTAAAAGGGACTTTATTTACAAGATCAAGGTGTTGAAAAACATGCTTTACCCTTGGAGTGATAAACCTAAGAAATCAATGTTTGTTGGATGGTGGAATTGTGATACAATGTTTTGGTATGCATTTCCATGTTTTCTCTTTGTTGCTTTTGGAAGTCTAGATGTTTGAAAATGAAACCAAGGTGTACATGCTTTGTGGGTTCAATTGAGTTAATATTTGATTAATGAAATTAATTTTACCACATCAAATGTCTTGATTAAGTTGAAACTAAGAATGTCTATGACAAGGCAAAAAAATTTCCACAATAGCTTGACATTGTGAAAATCAAAGAGCTAAGCCATAGGTCCCTAGGTTTAACTTTGATATAAGTGAGTAGAGATATGGTAAAATATATTAGGAAACCTTTAATATATTGTTTTGAAAAAAACAAGATATATTAGAGGTATGCAACAATATATTGTCCTTGAAGTGCACTCACATATAAACAAAGGGTTTCAATTTTGTTACCATGTTGATGTTTGTTTGATTGAATCAATGGGTATGGGAGATATTTCACAAGTATTCTTTTGCAAGACTTACTAGTTTGGCTCAACAAAATCAGCCATTTTATAATCTAGAGGAATAAAGGTACATCACTTCTTAGTAGGCTTAACTCACCCCCAAAGGAATGATTTTAAATCCAAAATTATAGAGGGGTAAAATAGGCCATATCAAGGAAATGAACCATCTTTATACGCCTCGCTTTGTACAAGAGAATGAACTCTTAAACTTTATGCCTCAACTATAAATCGAACGTGGTAACTTCTCGGAACAGTGTTATTTTGATTCACTACTTCAAAGTACGTTTCAAGAAACTTGGTTGGCCTCTAGACAAAGGTGTGTAATGACAATCGTGAACACTAGATGCATGCATCATACATAAGCTACTTAAAGCTTTAGCCGCCCTATACAACCCATTACGTTTGTATGAGGGTTGAGGCATGTCATGGCATTCTCGTCCAGATTTAAACTACTTTCTTTTGATTTCACAAACTTTATATAGCCCATCAATAAATGTTCTTTTAGGGTCACTTATGAGTTCTCCATTGTAGGATGTATCTCATATGTAGGACCTTATCTAATAAATGCAATAAAATTCTATTTATCTTCACTCAAGATTACATGGAGCACGAGGGGAGTGGATACATAGAAAATCCTTGGGGTGACTCAAAAAAGTTTGTAAACTTAAGAGTGTTTCTCTTCACCCAAGGTCACACAAAGTGCAAGGGGATTGGATACACACTAAAAGGTTACACAAGCATAGTAAGCATGGAATACACCAATTCTTTTTAATGCAACAAAGTAGATGTTATGTTCATTTTATTTGCACCAAAACAAAGTGTAAGTTTGTGTTGTTCAATTTTAAACCAACATTGAAATGTGAGAATGTTTGGGTTCAATTTTTGTCAACTTGAAAAACTCATAGCATTGTAATTTTTAAAGCCCAAATTGAAATCTAGTTATCCTAAAGCATGAAATAAAGTAGCAAGATGGGTTATATCTGTTGGGAATAGGATGTAATTTAATTGTAATCCTAAACATATTTCATGTATCTCCTAAGTCCTTGGAAAGTGTTCACCAACACTAGGATTAAAAAGAGATTAAATTTAAATCAAAATGAACATGTAAATTGACATTTGTGATTATTCCTAAATGATAGGAACATGTGGGGATGTCCAAGAAGAGCTCCTACAAAATAGGAGCACATGGGGCACCTACATGGAAGGTGGAACCCACCTTGCTTTAGTTAACTATTTGGAGGATTGATAACACTTCAATAATGCATGTTTTGATCATACAGATTAGGGATTGATATTTACCTAAGTTTAGTTTAGTTCAATTCAATTTAGTTCAGTTTAGTTCAGTTCATATCAGATCAGTTCAGTTTAGTTCAGTATCATTTCAGTTCAGTTATGGTTCAGTTATCTTCAATTGCATGTAGTTAGTTTGAGTTGAATGCTAGTTGACTTGAGTTGAATTGAGTTTCATGAATAATGACTTCAGTTGCATGCAAATAACAGGTGGATACTTTTAGTTAAGTGGGGATGATCAATCATGCATAATGTTTGCATTAATTGGTGGAGAGATATGTTTCAGTTGACTAAGATTGAGTTGGACCCACCTTGGGCACCCAAGTTGGCATCTTTGAGTTAACACCTTTGCATGAGAAGATATTTACAAGGCTCAGTTAAGTGGTCCCATTCTTGGGTGCCAAATTTGAGGTGAAGCTTGCAAGATATTTTCTTGACTAACATTCAGTTAAGTGTTCAGTTTGGGGTGCCTAAATTGAGGAAGACTTTGGTTTGACTTCAAATTACATTGTGGAACTCTACTTGCACAATCTAGGCATCGATTTTTGTGAGGATCTTTATGCTCTTGTTTTGTACAAATCTTATGAGTTTACATGCTCATTAATTATTTATTAATTGCAGCAAGTGAATGAGAGTTTGTTGCAGGTTTTGCAAGTTGAGGTTGTGCATATGTGAGGGTTTGAAACATGGCATGGGATGTGTGGATTCATGCTTGGTCACATGGAATGCATGGATAGCGTGTAATTGCAACAAGTGTATGAGAGTTCCTATGAGAGTTTTGTGCAAGTTGTGAAGAAGGTTTGTTGAAGGAAAGGAAGCATATCAATCAAGGATTGATACAATATTATTGTAATCTTGTTCTAAGGTTAAATAATACAAGAACTATTGATTCTGGTGGAGTTTTTTCTCGAAAGGGCTTCTCCACATATATGTTGTGTCACTTCTATCTTCTTGTCTCATTCTTCTACAATCTTCTGTCTCTTTCTACAATTGGTAGAATTGATCTAAACAGATAATCATACACAGAATTGTGACAAAGAACACTTAATTAGATCTACAGTCTCATAGTTTTACAAGTTTTAAGCTACAATTTTACCTTCATTTTTAACATTTGGTATCAGAGCTAATGGTTGGGTAGAGTTTGGGACACCTTTCTCTTAAAAGTTTGAAGGTTTTTTGGTTGTAGTGGGAGCTTTTACTATTGTGTTATTACAGATTTGTAAAAGAAGTGTGTTACAATGAGTTCTACTTCTCATCTAGATATTGAAAGATTCAATGGATCTAGTTATGAGATGTGGAAACTAAAAATGGATTTGTATGTAAAATTTAATACATGTATTTGAGTTGATGGTTGTAAGACCTGGTATAGCTTGCTCAATCCTTGAAAGGAAATGCCTAGTAAGAGAGGAGTTCTCCCAGGTGGTAAGGGGGGGATTGTTGGGTTAAACTAGTTCTTAGGTTAGAGTTAGTGGATTAACCTTTAGTGGTCTTTAGCACATGGTTTTGTGCTAGTTGTATTAGTCCATGGTTTTGCATGTATGGAAGTATATACAATGGCTTGGTGATTCCATTGTAAGTGTATTTGGTAGTTTTATGTATACAATGGTTTGTACAAGACCAGATATAGCCCAAGTAGCTGGAGTTCTAAGTAGGTTTATGTCTAACCCTGACAAAGAACATTGGACTTATGTTAAGAGGGTGTTTAGATATTTATGAGGCACTTTTGATAACTATTTGGTTTATCATGGTACTATTGATATTGATATTATGCACAAATCATTGGACATGCAAGGTTTTGTTGATTCAGATTGGGCAGGAGACCTGGACAGTCGGAGGTCGACAAGTGGCTATATGTTTACTTTGTTTGGAGCTGCGGTTAGTTGGATGAGTAAGAGGTAGCCCACAGTTGCTTTTTCCACCACAGGGGCAGAGTACATGGCTGCTACACATGCCTCTAAAGAGGCAGTTTGGTTATAGATACTTGGGAAAGGTATTGGTTTTAATTGCAAGCAAATTAGACTTGAATGTGATAGTCAGAGTGCTAATTGTTTACCCAAAAATTCTATGTATCATGCTTTTACTAAGCATGTTGATGTTCAGTATCACTTGGTGCGAGAAATGGTTGAGATTGGGAAGGTATTGATTAAGAAAGTTGACACTTTGATCAATGCTACATATTATCTTACGAAACTAGTTCCTACAAATAAGTTCTCTTGGTGCAGGAAGGCCATTGGCCTTGAGTCCTGTACTTGATTTATAATAATGATTCCTTGTTTAGAATAATTGCAATGTATAATGTCAAGAGGGAGAATTTTGGGAATAGGATGCCATTTAATTGCAATCTTAAACATATTTCATGTATCTCTTAAGTCCTTGGAAAGTGTTCCCCAACACTAGGACTAGAAAGAGATTAAATTCGAATGAAATGAACATGTAAATTGACATTTGTGATTATTCCTAAATGATAGGAACATGTGGGGACATCGAAGAAGAGATCCTATAAAATAGGAGCACATGGGGCACCCACATGGAAGGTGGAACCCACCTTGCTTAAGTTAAATGTTTGGAGGATTCATAACACTTCAGTAATGCATGTTTTGATCCTACAAATTAGGATTGATATTTACTTGAGTTCATTTCAGTTTAGTTCACTTTAGATTAGTTCAGTTCACTTTAGTTAAGTTCAGTATCGGTTTAGTTCAGTTATGGTTCAATTATCTTCAATTGCATGTAGTTAGTTTGAGTTGAATGCTAGTTGACTTGAGTTGAATTGAGTTGCATGACCAATGACTTCAGTTGCATTATAGATAACAAGTGGATACATTCAGTTAAGTGGGGATGATCAATCATGCATAATGTTTGCATTAATTGGTGGAGAGATATGTTTCAGTTGACTAAGATTGACTTGGACCCACCTTGGGTGCCCAAGTTGGCATCTTTGAGTTAACACCTTTTGCATGGGAAGATATTTACAAGGCCAAGTTAAGTGGGCCCATTCTTGGGCGCCAACTTTTAGGTGAAGCTTGCAAGATATTTTCTTGACCAACGTTCAGTTAAGTGTTCAGTTTGGGGTGCCTAAATTGAGGAAGACTTTGGTTTGACTTCAGATTACATTATGGAACTCTACTTGCACAATCTAGGTGTAGATTTTTGTGAGGAGCTTTATGCTCTTATTTTTTACAACTCTTATGAGTTTACACGCTCATTAATTATCTATTAATTGCAGCAAGTGAATGAGAGTTTGTTGTAGGTTTTACAAGTTGAGCTTTTGCATGTGTGAGGGTTTGAAGTGTGGCATGGGATGTGTGGATTCATGCTTGGTCACATGGAATGCATGGATAGCTTTTAATTGCAGCAAGTGTATGAGAGTTCCTATGAGAGTTTTGTGTAGGTTGTGAAGAAGGTTTGTTGAAGGCAAGGAAGCAGATCAATCAAGGATTGATATAGTATTATTGTAATCTTGTTCTAAGGTTAAATAATACAAGCACTATTGATTCTGGTGGAGTTTTTTCCTGAAAGGGTTTATCCACATATATGTTGCGTCACTTTCATCTTCTTGTCTCATTCTTCTACAATCTTCTATCTCTTTCTATAATTGGTAAAATTGATCTAAACAGATAATCATACACAAAGAATTGTGACAAAGAACACTTAATTAGATCTACAATCTCATAGTTTTACAAGTTTTAAGCTACAATTTTAGCTTCATTTTCAACAATATCATCCCATGAGTGTTTAAAAACACTTTTACAATAAAGATCAAAGGATACTTTTCTCCTTCATTTCAAGATTTTATGCTCCTCTCCAAACCTGCAAAATAGTTAGCCTTTCAGAAAAAATAGAAGTCAGTAAATGATCGTAGAGTAGATTAAATTGCAAATTCAAAGCAATCATAAAAATTTAACTCTCTATTTTACCTGGAAATTGCGTCGTTGTTTGCAATTGCGTCGCTCTGGTGAACTTCAATAGCGTTGCTCTTTCAAAAACCAAAGAGGTCAATTATGCTGGAATAGGACAAATGTTGTTACAATTGTGTCGCTCTGGTTTACCCAGAATCATAGGGAAACAATAGAATGGTCAATTGCATCAGTGAATGAATGCATCACTACAAAATCGTTGCCATATTTCAATTGCATCACAATATGCAATTTTGTCGCTTTGGCCAAATAACAATTGCCCACCAATGCAAGCAATTATATTATTGTTTACAACTGCGTCGTCCTGCTTCAAAACAATTGCATCATCGAGCCCTACAACCTGCAAATCATGGAAAACTCAAGCAAAATTCATCAAATCTAGTTAGTAAAGCCCTCCTTCTAGCACCAAAATGTGAGCATGATCATAACCTAAGCTAAACCTGCTAGATCCACATGAAACAAATAAAGATTTAACTAGTTAAGTCAAGCTCCCAATGAAATACTTGAAAACATCAAATGAAGAAGCCATTAAATATGAACAAATAATAAATGAATAATGGAAACTAATCTAATGCCTCAAACCTCATCCCATTGGGGGATTGGTACTGCAATGATGTGGAATTTCAACTATTTCCCAATCCCTTAGTTGAAACGAGATTTCAAATGGATTCTGTTAATGAAGATTGATGAAAATGGATGTAAACTAAGCTAAAATGGATGCTAAATGTTGAAATGATAATGGGGAATGCTTCTAAAATTTAGTATAGTCTAGTTACTCTAATGAAAGTGGATCCTCTTCTCATAGAAATGATGACTATTTATAGGAGAAATAGTTGAATCAATGGTCAAGATTGATTTGATCAATCAATGGATGAAAAGCCATGAGAGGAGATGACATGGATGAAGGATTCCCATCAATGGATGAGAATGCAAGTTGACAAGGATCAATGATTTTAATCTATTGCTCTCATTGATTTGAAGAAGCAAACTTCCTAAAAATTAGGAAGTTGTTACAAGATATTTCCCATTGGAGAGAGTTGGTTACAAAAGAATATTCCCTTGCAAGTGGGAGGATGAGAGAAATTAGCAAATTAAATTATTAAAACATCATTTAATTGTGCATGATGGAAGAAATTAGGACTCTCATTAAACAATTAACTTATTTAATAAAAGGGGGAAAATAATTGCATTTAATTAAATAATTAAGATCATTTAATCAAATGAGGGGACTTAAGAAAATTAATTAAATAATTTGCATTATCTAATTAAATAGGATGAAAATTAGTATGAAGGGGATGAATTAACCTAATAAAATTAATTACCCAATTAATAGATGAAAGTGGTGATATTTAATTAAAAAATTAAGATTATTTAATTAAATGGTCAAAAAGAGGTGAATTAGGATGAAAACAGTGTTAATAATCAAATTAAGATTATTTAATAATTAAATGGAGGAATTAGGGTGAAATTGAGGGAAATTATGTTAGTTAGCGAATGTGATCCATCGAGACATTTTTAGGTATCTACAAAAACAATCTCCCAAAAAAGAGGAACATGAAGAACATCACATAAGCATGAAGAAGCTATAGATAACTATTGAAAGATGACTAGTATAGTGTTGAAATGAATAACCTTATCTAAAACAAATTATGATCAAGATCAAGAAGATAATAAATGTGTATGAGTGCCCCCAATGATACTACTCGAATTAGATGGAAAATAAAGCAAACATTCAGAAGTTGAAGATGGAAATGGCACATGAATATGCATGAGTGACCCCAAATGACACTACTCAACATGCAAGATGCAAGTTAAAAATATAGGTATCGTATTGTTAGCTCAATTCATCAAATACAAATTGAATTGAATCAAATAAACAAGCAAATGATCAAATTAGAAGCCACAATCAATGAAATTTGATTTAAAAACACTAAAACAATTCAATTAAAGAGTGTTAAACATAGTTAAAAGTAAATGAACCTAAATTAATGTGCAAACCTCTCAATCCCATTGTGGATTGATGCATAATTGTGAGATGGATGTGGATTGCCAAGTTTTATGTATTATCCATTGTTGCAAAAGCTTGATTGAAGATTATTGATGAGGGGTGATTCACGACTAGAATGCTCAAGAAATGAGTATGAAATTCTAGAGAGTAACTTTGCTATGAGGATTGTGAAATCCTTTTTCATGAAAAAAGACTTGGCTTTTATATAATTTGGAATTATGATCAATGGTTAATATCAAAAATTATAATCAAAGGATGAGAATGAATTGAAGAGGCGGGTGTGGATTAAGGGTCAATAATCCATGAAGGTTTGGATAAAATATTTAATTAAGGGTCTATAATCCACCAAAAATCAACAAATCCCTAAAATTTAGGAAATAAGTTGGAGATATTTCATGTGGAGGAAAGAATTTAAATTTGTAAAGGGAATATTCCATGAGAATATTCTTTTGAGGAGCTGGAGGAATAATTAGTTAATCAAACAATTATGAAAATCATTTAATTGTGCAAGTTGGAAGAATTAGAAGCTTTAATTAAATAACGATGAATTATTTAATCAAGGAGAGAAAATAGGATTTAATTAAACAACTAGACATTATTTAATCAAAAGGGAAGAATATTAGCATGTAGATGAATTAATCAAATAACTTGAATTATTCAATTAATAAGAGAATAAAATGAATTTAACTAAATAATTGGAATTATTTAATTAAATGGACGGAATAGGTGAATTATGAGAGAAAGTGGTGTGTGATATCAAGATAGTGATATACTTAGGATATTTTACATGGACCTACATTATTCCCCTCTTTGAAGTGAGGTACCCATTGTGTTGTTTCAAAGAACTGATACTGTTCTAAGAAAAGTAAAAAAAATCTAATTTTTCTTGATGCCCCACTGTGCCCCAACAAACAAAGGAATGCTAGTGTGCTACCCCCCTCAAGAGATTGAGTGGAAAATTAATTTTTAGGTCAAGCCCACAACATGATTACAAGACTAGGATTTTTTACAAGAGGACAAGAAAATAAGTCTTGAGAAACTCGGATATTGATGTAGACAAATTTTATGATGTATACATTCATCATCTATGGATAACCTCCTGTATATTTTGATGAATATCACACGTTAGATGTATCATGACATATATTTTTTCAATATATAAGATGAGATGATTTTGATGTGACCATTGCTATGGTGTTTATCGTATATAATTATGGATGCAAATGTATGTATGGATGTATTACTATGATTATGAATGTAGATGTATGTATGAATATTTTCTTTTTGTATTTTCATATGATGTATGATGATTATGGAGGATGGATGAAATGAGATGCATTGTTGACGATTTATGGATGCAAGATGGATGCATGTTATTTTTATTATTTGCTATGATACTCTAATGGAAATGTTAGTATGGATAGAAAAACGCGATAGAATGGAGCTGATTAGAATATAATGAATGAATGATATTGATCAAGATACCACAAAACTTATAATTATTAGGATAGATTACAAGATTTCATTGGAAATATGAATATGTATATGATGATGCTTTTTCTTTCAAATTAGGCTTAGTTTCATCATAAAAAGCCTTAATTTTGATGTAGCAAATAGACACAATGCACCAAGGTATGAAGAACCAGGGTGGCGTTGTATCTAATGCATGGAATTTGACTATGGAAATAGATAGGAGTGTCCTTGTACATACTTGACATACAAAAACATTTTTTGATCATGTGAATGAATAAAGCCATCAAAGTAAGGATACTAATACACAAAAGGTATGAAGAGCCTAATATGTCCTAGCCATTGTTTTACTTGAGACTATCTTGGCACACACAAGGAAAGTACTCGCCAAGGTGGTATTACAAGAACATCCAACAAGCATAACAAATGAAAACAATGATGAATGCCCCATTCCTTTCTCTCTAAATCATTTTAGACATCATTAAGAGATCATTAGAATGGAACAACAAGATAAATAAAAGAAAATATTAAAGTGAACAAACTACCAAAGTCATCATATCTCTTGCGAGAGAGATTTGTATTTGGTGATATCTGAAATGATGTCTATTGTAGGAAATATCTATCCATAATACATGCATTGGATGGTGATTGGTTTTAAAATATTGATAGGTCGTTGATATAAACTTAATTGACGTGTTTGAAGATTGATCAAGACTTTATATTTTTGTGTTAATTTTTTGCATTTTAATAATTGTTGCACTTATTCATGTTTGTTTTACCAAAGGGCGAGTGTGATGATCAATTTATTATTGTTGAAAGTTTGTTACGAGTGAAAGCGAGATGAGATGGGTGATTTTGTTTCTTTTTGGAGATATTTCAATGTTTTTGACTTTTTGAAATGTTTTGAGGCTGTTTAGGGTATTTCAAGGATTTTTGAGTTTGTTTTTTATATTTTAAAATATTTGAGTGTTTTAAAGTTTTTGAAATTTTTTGAAGCTTTTTTTGAATATTTTCACATGATCTAGACAAATAAGTATGAATATGTAATGATATCAGTGATCTTTTGGGATCTTGTTTTGATTATATGGGAAAAACAGGTTTTGAATGGACCTGAAACCATTTACAATAGGTTTTGAATGGAATTGAAACCATTAACAAGCACGTTTTGATAGGAACCTGAAACCTAAAAGAAAAGCATGTTGATAAAAAAGAAAAATCACAAACCATCAGCAACCCAACAACAACAACACCAATAGAAAATACAAGACAACACCAGTTGCAAAAAGGTTTTGAAGGGACCTTGAACCCTATACAACAAGGTTTTGATCGAGACCTTAAACCCGAGAAAAGAAAGGGAACTACAACCCTAACAAGAAATAAGAACTATTTGAGTCAGTTAGGAAACCATCAGCCTGTAATAGCCAGACTACATCATAACACTTTGTAGCAACACTCAACAAATCCAAACTCCCCACCTCAATAGGGAAGTTAAAAAATGAAAAAATATTGAAGAGCATCAACCTTCTCCTAGCACCAATGGTGCAGGAGCACCTACACTACACCATCAAGCTTTGATTGTTTGAATGCATAATAGGTTGATACAAAAGTATTTTGTGCTTATTTTAGGCTCAATAAGGTCTAAAAAGACCAATCTCAATGTAATTGGAAAACATCTTGGGTCATTTGGGTTGAAAATGTGTAATATTGCACCTAAGGGTCTTTGTAGCCTCTTGAAGGCAAGTTCTTGAATTTGTAAGTAGGGGTGAAATACAAGAGTTTAGAACTCATATTAAGGTTAACATAAAAGTTTCCAAATGGTTCTTGGTGTCTTAAAACAACAATCTTGCTAATAGTGTTCATTTAGCACTTAATTGTCAATAATGGTGTTTTTAAGTCAAAAGTGGATTAAAATGGTTACAAGGTGGTTGTAGGAATCAGGAAAGGTTGTTTTGGATTAAAAATGTATTAAATTCCTTTGAAAGGCATGAGGGAAGGTTGTTGGATCAAATTTGGTGAACATTCATTGAATAGAAGCAATAATTCTCTGTTAATTTGCTAATTTCCTTCTATTTTTTCTGTATTTATGAGTTCTTTCTTCATTGTACAGGTCGTACAAGTATATTGATGATTTAAAAACTTTGTGATTCCTATAGGAGAAGGAACTAATAGGCTTATGAATCCATACTGAAGTCTTAATCATTAACTTGTATAGTTCTTTGTTGACATTTTGTGATCTGACTGTACAGGGCAGTGAGGGCACCGGTTGAAGTTTATTTAATGTTCTAAGCCACCCCACTTACTATCATGACCTATTGCTCAGTGGGGAGGCATGGATATAGTTTAGGATGAGTTTCTTTTTGTTTTGGAATGAAAATAAAGTGTGTTGCAGTCTGTAGGATGTCACCACAATGTGAAACAAAGCCTTATTCATGCAAGAATGGTTGGGTTATTAATCTGTTTTGATCATTTGTTGATGGCCCTAACTTGGAACCAGTGTGAAATTCCTGTGAAGACCTTAGGCAAGTAATTTGATACCTTGATTTGGCATGGAAGGCTTTAGAAGGTTGTGAACCTAAAAACCCTAGGCATTTGGGAGGAAATTGAGGGTTTTGAAGAACGATAGCTAAGAGGTTGAGAAATTGACTAAAACTTGTGAAATTGAGTGTTTTCAGACATGATTAATGACTGTCCAAGAGATTATGAGAATAGAAGAAGATTGAAGGACACTTTGTTTGTAAAATAGGCCTAATCTTGTAGCCTTTTTTGCAGGGTAGTGTGAAGGTTCTCCAAGAAGTTGCAAAGAAACCTCATATGCTTGGTTTGGGGGTATAATTAGATGTTATATTGGTGATGAGAGGGTCCTTGAGAGGCTTTCTCTAAAATATAAGTCTATTTGATGATTTTTTGGGTCTAAAAGCCTTGATAGTGTTCAGTGTTCCAAGATGGTTGAATGTAATAGCAAAAGTTGTTAAAGACTGATTGAATCTTCTCCACCTTGACTCTGCATCATAGTGGTATTAGAGCAAGGAGTAGATTTTGTTTTCATTTTGTAGGTTGAAGAAGAGGCAAGGTTGACAAGATGCCTCCAAAGAAGAATGATATGACTAAAGAGATGAAGGAGATGAAAGAAAGACATGCAAGAGAACTCAAAGAGTTGGAAGAGAGAATCATAGCCTTGGAGACAAACAAAAGAAGGGATGCTAAAGAGAGTGAGACAAAAGAAGAGGAAGATGTGGAAGAAAAGCTTACTCCAGAAGATCAAATAATTGCAAAGTTGCTAAAGGCAGTGAAGGGTGACAAGCCTAAGGTAAAACTTGATGTTCTAAATTATGGTGGTAGTTTACATGATGAAGAAATACTTGATTGGATTGCTGCATTAGATAATCATTTTGAATGTGATGAAGTTCCTAAAGAGTGAAGAGTCAAGATTGTAAAAACTAAGTTGCAGGGCCATGCTTTGGTATGGTGGGATTACTTTCAATCTGAGAGGAGGAAACAAGGAAAGTCTAAGATCACATCATGGGACAAGATGATATCAAAACTCAATGGTAAATTCTTACCCAAAGATCATCAAGTTCAAATGTTTAAGAAATTACAAAGTTTAAGGCAAAAAGAGATGGATATTAAGTCTTATACTGAGGAGTTTTATAAATTAAGTCTAAGATCTGGTCATCATGAGAATGAAGATGAAAAATTTACAAGATACATGGGTGGTTTAAGTTTAAACATACAAGATGAATTGGTTTTGGCTAACCCTAGAACTATAGAGGAATGTTATCAAATGGCAATCAGGGTGGAGGAGAAAATGAAGAGAAGGCAAGACAAAGCAGTTAGAGGTAGAGGTAATGCATCAAGAGGAAGATGATCCATGTCTAGTTCAAAGCCAACCAATGATAATCAAGAAGATGCCATGAAATGACAAGAGCAATCTGATTTCAGAGGTGGATGGAGAGGCACACGAGGCAGATTTGGAGGAGGTAGGAATTCTAACAATTTGTTTTCAGGTAGATGTTATACTTGTAATGAGTTTGGCCATCCTTCTTTCAAATGTATTGAGAAGATTGGTGCTTCATCAAGTGGAAGTAAAGGTGAAAATAGGGTTCAACTAGTGCATGAAGATGAAGAGAGTGTGACTTCACCTGTAGTGAACCTCACATCATAAGTTGGAGAGAATTTGATGACTAGAAGAACATTGCTCAAGGTACCAATTCTTGAAGAAGAACCCCCACAAAGGAAAGCACTCTTCATAATCAATTGCAAGGTACAAGGTAAAGTATGTAAGATAGTAGTGGATTCAGGTTCAATTGAAAACATGGTTTCTTGTGAAATGGTGAATAAACTAAATTTGAAAAGAATCCTCATGATTTTCCCTACAAGATATCTTGGCTAAGTGATGGTGAATCATTGTTAGTAAATGAGCAAGCTATTGTATATTTTCAAATAGGTGAGTATAAAGACAGTGTTATTTATGACATTCTACCAATGGATTGTTGTCACATACTCCTTGGAAGACCATGACAATATGATGGGTGTGTTATGTATGATGGGAGAGCAAACAAGTATACAATCATGAAAGATGGTCAAAGGTTTGTTTTAACTCCTTGGGTAGAGGATGAGAAAGGTAAGGCAAAGGTTATTATGTGTGGGATGAAAGAGCCTATAAATGTTGTGAAAGAAAAAAAATGGTAGATCCTAATGTTGTTTTGGGGACTAAAAATGCAGGAACAACAGGTCACAAGGCAAATACAAAGATAAAGGAGGTAAGGACAGTGAGTATGAAGGACAGTGTGTTAGTAGGTTTTGTAGAGTGCCTTGTGGTTATGAATAAAGTTGAGAAACAATCAAAGTTTGTAGGTACAATGAGTGGAAAGGCTGAGAGGACAGTGATAAAGCAAGTTAATGAGGTAGTGAGTAAAGGACAAGCAAAATAGGGTAGACAAGACAGTTACAGACATAAGCATGACAAGACAATGAGGACAAATCAAAGGAACACTAACATATGTTTGTTTGCAGGTACAATGCAGGGTAAACAATCACATCTTGGCTAGAAAAAGGGTACAAGACAGTTGACTGGTTTGAGGATAGGGTACAAGGCCAATGCACATGTGGATGCACTCCAACAAGTTATAAGTGCAGGGCAGATTGCACAACCAATATACATGAATCAGTGGAGTGGCTTTGTGGATCAATGGAGTCTTCATGATGCTTCAAGATAGTGGTATCTACACCAACTCATGAGGCTCGAGTTTCTTTTAGGGGGGTGTATGGTGCAGGAGCACCTACACTACATCATCAAGCTTTGATTGTTTGAATGCATAGTAGGTTGATACAAGAGTATTTTGTGCTTATTTTAGGCTTAATAAGGTCTAAAAAGACCAATCTCGATGTAATTGGAAAACATCTTGAGTCATTTGGGTTGAAAATGTGTAATCTTGCACCTAAGGGTCTCTGTAGCCTCTTGAAGGCAAGTTCTTGAATTTGTAAGTAGGGGTGCAATACAGGAGTTTAGAATTCATATAAAGGTTAACATAAAAGTTTCCAAATGGTTCTTGGTGTCTTAAGACAATAATCTTGCTAATAGTGTTCATTTAGCACTTAATTGTCAATAATGGTGTTTTAAAGTCAAAAGTGGGTTAAAGTGGTTACAAGGTGGTTATAGGCATTGGGAAAGGTTGTTTTGGTTTCAAAATGTATTAAAGGCCTTTGAAAGGCATGAGGGAAGGTTTTTGGATCAAAGTTGGTGAACATTTATTGAATAAAAGCAATAATTCTCTATTAATTTGCTAATTTCCTTCTATTTTCTCTGTATTTCTAAGTTCTTTCTTCATTGTACAGGCCATACAAGTAGATTGATGATTTAAAAACCTTGTGATTCCTATAGGAGAAGGAACTAATAGGCTTATGAATCCATACTGAAGTCTTAATCATTAACTTGCATAGTTCTTTGTTGACATTTTGTGATATGCCTGTACAGGGCAGTGAGGGCACCGGTTGAAGTTTAGTTAATGTTCTAAGCCACCCCACTTACTTTCATGACCTATTGCTCAGTGGGGAGGCATGGAGATAGTCTAGGATGAGTTTCTTTGTGTTTTGGAATGAAAATAAAGTGTGTTGCAGTCTGTAGGATGTCACCACAATGTGAAACAAAGCCTTATTCATGCAAGAATGGTTGGGTTATTAATGTGTTTTGATCATTTGTTGATGGCCCTGACTTGGAACCAGTTTGAAATTCCTGTGAAGACCTTAGGCAAGTAATTTGATACCTTGATTTGGCGTGGAAGGCTGTGAACCTAAAAACCCTAGGCATTTGGGAGGAAATTGAGGGTTTTGAAGAACGATAGCTAATAGGTTGAGAAATTGACTAAAACTTGTGAAATTGAGTGTTTTCAGACACGATTAATGACTTTCCAAGATATTATGAGAATAGGAGAAGATTGAAGGACACTTTGTTTGTAAAACAGGCCTAATCTTGTAGCCTTTTTTGCAGGGTAGTGTGAAGGTTCTCCAAGAATTTGCAAAGAAACCTCATATGCTTGGTTTGGGGATTGTGTTAGGGGTCTAAGTAGATGCTAGATTGGTGATGAGAGGGTCCTTGAGAGTCTTTCTCTAAAATATAAGTCTATTTGATGATTTTTTGGGTCTAAAAGCCTTGATAGTGTTTAGTGTTCCAAGATGGTTGAATGTAATAGCAAAAGTTGTTGAAGACTGATTGAATCTTCTCCACCTTGACTCTACATCAACCACCAGCCAGAAACACCAACCCAACCTCCACCTCAATAGGAGAGAGCTCCCCTCTACAAGAGTGGATAAAATGAGAACCTTTGGCATAAAACATAAAACTTCCCACTAGATCCACAACACCCCTCTCCACCTCAATAGGAGAGAGCTCCATCTCTGAAGGAGAAGTATCCACCTCCATAGAAAATCAACTGTAGAACCTGATAGAAAGTAGCTACTTCCATAGAAAGGAAAGACATGACATCCATTGGCATAGTAGCAAACTAGAGCATGAAAAAAGAAAAAGAACACTCCTCAGCCAACAACCTTGCGAGAAGATACTTCTAAGCCTTAAGCATAAAAATTTGAAGGAGCTCAGCCATCTAGAAGAACACACCCACCTAGGAAACAAACACTCCAATTAAATTTAAGAAATTCTAGGTTTTAAAATAGGGCTTTGAACATAGCCCAACTGCAACAACAAACTTAGAAATCAACCCATTCAAAGGATCAACCTTAAATAAGAACAAAAAAACAAAAAATTGCGTGAAAAATAGAATGAACCCCAACAAAAGCATAATCTTTATGAGCCATAATGGGATCAAACACACACTCAAAACCCTAATAAAGGAGGAGAAGAAACTTCTAGCCAAAATAAAATACCTCTAGGATAGCAAAAAAAAACTCTAAACATAGCCCAGCTAAAGCCAAAAGATCAAGAAAAAGGCCAACAAACATTGCCTTCATCTCCAAACTAAAGAGAGTAGCAGAGACATATTTGAGGAAAAAAGAACATATGCCAATGGGGAAACCTTCTACAACCAGGGAGATCACAACAACAAGGAGAGTCTCAATAGTAGAAAAAACATTAAGCACAACCCTCTTGAGACCTAATAAACCCATAAAGGGGAGCTACATAGATACAACACAAGAGCAGAAAATCAAAAACCCATCCAACAAACTAAAATAGAAACCCCAAAGAACAAGAAAAACCAAGGAAAGACCAAAACCTTAATAAACCCAGCAGGGTGATAACAACAACCAAACCTGAAATAGAGCTCCCCAGCAAGCTATCGACAATAGCCAACACCAAACCACAGCTTTCCAATTGGACAAAAATAACAACAGACCTGTAACACAATCCAAAGACAACAACCAACACCAAACCTCCGCAACCTAGCAGAAAAACACCAACAGTCGACCTAGCAAAAGTAAACCATCTGCTACAAAACCATCGCCTTCCTCTCCAAAATCATCCCTAGAATTCAAATTCCCCCTTCCGCTCCTCCTCCTGCTCCCACTCCACTCCATGAATTTATCTTTTGGGATCTTGTTGATAGCCACACTGGGATAGATTAATTTTATTGATGGATTACCGATAGTGATAACACTATTCAAGATACACAACAATGTAAGGATGGTGTTGTCAAGATATGAAAAATGTGAGGATTGGGAAGGATATATTCTAAGATGATAATGGATTGATTGGATAAGATAGATCAATATTTTTAGCTAGGCTAGGAACAAAATCTATTTGAATGATTTGATATGATGTTTAAGCATGAGCTAGATGCAACTAATATAGATTGTTTTAAATCAATGTTTTGATAAAAGATATTACTAATGGGAAACATATTATTTTCCAAAATATGTTATGTGATTGTGATTTTGGATATGTTTTTGATATTTTGATATATATGATTCTTTTTTTATTTTGATATTTTATGAATATTTTTGGATTTTGATGTTTTATGAATATTTTTGAAGTTTTTGACAATAATACCTAGATCACAATGTCAAGGTCATGTTATGAGATAAAGTACGTGGATCAAGATTTATTCAGAATTAAGATGCAAGTACCTACCCCCAGTGCCTAGCAATGTTTGGAACTCCATGAATGGATGTGCATCGATCAGGATAATAGATGGATAGGCATGCCAAGGATGCCAAGGATTATCTTGAGATAGGATAGAGCATCATCCTTGAGATAATTCTAGATATGGGCTATGGGACTTCATGGGATCAAATAGGATCAATTACAACAACCATGCCAAGATTTTTAAACAAGCAAGTTTGAAGTTTACCACAAAACTTTGTCAAGATGAAGATAATTTTGGATTTGGATGAAAATGGATTGGATATGTGGTGGATTTATTATGTTTATATGGATGAGATTCTTTCACCTATAATGGAACACATAGATGCTTGATTCTACACATGATGCTTGTTTTCCAAGTTTTCATCATGGTACTTGCCTAAAGCACCACCATAGTGGTTTTTATCAAAGGACAATTTTTTCTTTATTATTTTTTTTATTTTTTGAAGGTTTATGCTAGACCACTTGGTGGTGTCGATGGAGATCATATTGCTATCAAGATATGTCAATGATATCCTACTTGAAGGAGTTGCTTTGCCAAGATGTGAGTGCTTGTATGTAACCCCCAGATATTCTTGTCTTCACTAATACCTGAGTTAACCTTATCCAAATGCACACATTGTGATAGAGTGCCCTTAGAGTCCTTATGATAAATAGTTACTGCCAAGACACAGTCCATGCGGGATTTGAATATTCATGATTTTGAGGTGGATGGTGGAATGCAAGGAGAGATCTAAGATATAGATGGATCTTTAATTCTCTAAACTTGGGAAGATGAGAAATGAAAGGTAGATATGGAATTCTGATTGGAATTAGGATCAACTTCTTGATATACTTTTTACGTTGATCTTAAAGCTTTCTTTTGCATTGGTGGACATTTTCGATGGATGACAATCCCTTTTTAATTTTTCCCCATATTTTCTTTGACTAATGGAGTTTGATATGGATATTTTACTTTTTTTTTGGCATCCATTTTGATTTTATGTCTCCATTTTTATTTGCTAATTTGTTAGCTTCAACAACTTTCTTTCTTTTGTAAAGATTTTTCTCTTCTTGTTGGTCTCATTTATTGATAGAAAGATGTGAGGATGTTGATTCATGATATGAATGGTTGAAGTGTTGGCAGTAGTTTTATCATAAGGACTCTTCATGCCCCCATGTTGATTTTTGCATTAGATAAAGTTCCCTCGATATTATGGAAATGTCACTGACATGGTTAGATTCTTTGATTGATGACTAACCAATACCTTAATGATTAGGATTATTAATAATCTACATTATTTCTAGAATACCTTGTTCATGTAGGCCTAATATTTTTCCTGATAATGCATTTGTTGATAAAAAAAATTTGCAACTAAATATGATTTGTCCTGGAAACAAGGTGTTAATCCTTCTCTATTTTGCTTGGAACCTTCAAAGGTGGTAGTTTCTTCATTGGTAAGATAGCTTGCTCTAAAAAATTTAAGTGATCCAAGTTTATAAGTGATATAAGTTCTTCAATATGTTGGATATCTTCATGCTCAATACCTTCGGTCTAAGTTTGGGATGTGCCAAATTCTGATTGTTCTTCAAGAGGTGTTGATGATTCATAGTTAATGTCAAAACCTTCTTCATGATTAGTTTATGAGATGTCACTATGAGGCTTTTTGTTTTTTGCTATGCCTTGATCATTTATAAGCATGTTGAGAGTAGGAGACTCTTGTTTTGGATGAAGATCATCTATGTGTCCCTCAGAAGTAAGCATCTCATGGGTATATGTAGTAGTGCTTGGTGTATGAATATGGTCTTCTTTTGGAAAAGTTTGTATGGCTTGGAAGATACTCATTAAATCATTGTAGTATTTTGGTTATATGGATCCTTGATCTTGGATTATTTTGGAGTTATCTTTGGTATAATATTGGAAAAAACCCATTAGATCTTGAGAAGATATGAATTCTTAATCTTGACTTAGTTTGTAATTTTCTTTAGTATGCTTTCGATTATGTTCTTGACATGGATTAATTTCAAAGAGTGGATTATTTGCAAAGGGCTCTTGGATGTCTTCAAAATGTAGACATGTGGGTAGTAGCTCTTGGTTTAGATTCTCTTCATCCTTGATTGGAATTGAATCAAGTGTTGGATTAAGGGTTTCTTTATCATCAATTGGAATTGAATCAAGTGTTGGATTAAGGATCTCTTGATCATGAAATGGACTTGAATCAAGTGTTGGATTAAGGATTTCTTCAATACGTGCAACCATGAGGTCAAATGATGCTAATATTTTTTGAAATGGATCATTGCTAGACACTGGTGAATTTTTTTTATCATGCTTCAGAAAAGATTCTTGGTACATGTATATTTTCTCATTGGGTGAAGTAGAGACATTGTTAATGTGATTATTTGTGGACGAATCTTGAAGGTTATCCTCAACAGTTATTTCTCCTTGATCAATGAGGTTTTGTATGGGGTTCTTGAGTTTTATATAGTTTGATGTTTTAGGATTGTTTGTTCTATGGTATTTACAATAATCCTTGTCATCATATCATGAGGGTTTGATTTGAGGTTCATAATCACCTAGTCACTTTGGAAGATTGATAAGATTAGAATGGACTAGTTTGTTTAACACAAACTCAATTGACTCCCCTAAAGGAGTGTATTCACATTTGGTTGTGTTATTAGATTGAAATTCTTATTGTTGTTGGGAAATTTTTTGTTGTGGGGATGGAATTTGTTGTTGATTTTGAGGTTGATGATTTTGATGTTGAGGTTTTTTATTTTGATGTTGGGTTTATTGATTTTATTCTGATTATATGGGAAAAATAGGTTTTGAATGGACTCGAAACCATTTACAACAGGTTTTGAATGGACTCAAAACCATTAACAAACAAGTTTTTATGGGGACCCGAAACCCACTCAAAGAAGACACAAGATGCACAAGAATACACCAAAGACAACCAACAACTATCCAGTAGATCACCAAATGAAAAACATGACAACCCAAAATTTCACAAATCAGAAAAGGTTTTAACAAGAACCTTAAACCCAACACAACCAAGATTTACAAGGGATCTTGAACCCAAATCAATTTTCGAAGGGAACCTAAAACCCATTAACATCCAGATTACAGGGATCAAAATCCCTCACAACACACTAGGTTTTTATGGGGACCTTAAACCCACTACTCACACCATCACAGCCTAGATCCATCGCCCAGATCCACCAAGTAGGAAAACTGAGAAAGCTTGATCAACAAAAACCACCTTCCCACCAAAACAGGAGAGGAGACCACCTAGCCACACCAATGGGAAGAAAAAGATCTCTTATAGAACACCAAACATGAAGGGCCGAAACATAATCCACCTCAAAAGGAGTAGGATCCCCTCTATAGGAGTGAATGCCATGAAAAACCTTACCAGCATTGTAGCCAAACTATAACAAATAACATTTCCACCTCCATAGGAGCATGCACCACCTCAAAATGTACTATAACAGTAGGGACCAACAATAAGGAAAGCACCTCCATGAATCCACAAGCCCCAACTCTACCTCTAAAAGAGAGGACTCCACCTCAATAGGAGTAATCTTCACCTCAAAATAAGACACAAACTGAAGGAAAGGGAAGAGAGCCACCCAAAAAAACAAGGAGAACCATGAAATCCATAGATAACTCAAGAAAATGGGCCAACAAGAGAAGCAAAGGGACCACACTAAGAGTAAAAACATGAGAAATCAAGAAAAACATAAGGAGCAACCCATTCAAATCAAAGGGATAGACCCAAAGCAGACACTCCACTGAATAGCAACAGGGGATCTAGGGGAAACCAAAGAAAGATCTTCCAAACAGAAGCACATACATCAGTATCCAAAAGGATACCCCGGAACAAGCAAGAAACCAAGGCTGAGAGAAAACAAACAACAGACCCAGGCCCAACACAAACACCACAGGAGAGACAAACTCACCCCAGACACAAACCAAGAGACCAAAGCTCAGAGAGAACAACAACAAAGAGCCCTTCAAAATGCGAGGAACCAAGTCGAGCCAAAACATGAAGTAGGTCAGAACATGAGTGTTGTGCACTTTTTGCACACACGCCCCGCTGAAGGTGAGGACCCACTTTTTTCTTTTGCCTCTCTACTTCTTGAATTTGTCAATTTTCAGCCTTTCTCTTCTTGGGAGGTTATTTTGGGATTAAGTTTGGATTTGATTTGATGAATGCAAAATTTTAAGGCATCTTGAGGGTTTCAAAGAAATCCACCTATTATGGATTTTGGAAATGGGAATTTTGAAGTGAATTTTCAATGTCATGTGTGAATTTTTTTGCACCTACAGATGGAGAATGAAAAATTAGATTAGGTTTCTTTTTGAACTTTTCAAAAATTCCTTATAGAAAAAAAGTTATGGGGTTTGGGGGATTTTGACTTGCCATGGATTTAGGGAAAATCCTTCCCAGGTGGATTTTCCCCAAGTCAAATTCTTCTCAATAATTTTTCCTAGCCAGATTTTTCTGAAGCTCTTGTCACTCGTGAAATTCCCTCCTATTCAGATTTTCCCAAAGCTCCTATCACTCGCGAAATTCCCTCCTATTCGGTTTTTCCCAAGCTTCTGTCACTCGCAAAATTTCCTAGTGTCTAGATTATCTTGAAGCTCCTGTCACTTGCAAAATTCCCTCTTGTTAGGATTTTCCTAAAGCTCCTATCACTCTCAAAAGTCCCTCCTATCTATATTTTCTTGAAGCTCTTGTCACTCGCGAAATTCCCTCTTGTCTGGATTTTCTCGAAGCTCGTGAATTTCCTAAACTCTTGAATTTCTTCATAGGGTTAAATTTCCAAAATTTTATGACAGAGTTAAATTTTCTAAGGGTTTATTTGAGCTTAATTTTAACATTTTATGGATTGGATTTTCACATGTGAGCTACTAATAATGATATTTATTTTTTCAGGATTAAATAAATCAAAAGGAGGACTTGCATATGGATTCATGCCAGGAGGAAAATCTGGAAAAGATTGTAACTGAATATTAAGTGTAACCTCAAATATTAAATGTGGGACTGTATGAGAATCTGTGCCACCAGTTGTATGCCAACTAGAGGATGTGTTTCAAACAGGAGGGACATGTGATGCTGCTTTATTTCTCCAATCAAAATTTTTATCAAGATCAAGGTGGCAGATTGCTTTTTTCTCATTGCTCCTGGCTATAACAAAATTATATTGATTGGATGATGATGTACCAAGAATTTTCATACTCTATGTAACTTCTTGATGCTTCTGGAGGATTGATCTGAGCCCTTGGATTGATTTAATCTTGGACATTGAATCTAAAATGTAAAATCTATAAAAGGCCTTTGCCTTCTCATTTGTAATGGGTTAGAATCAGTTAGAATTTAAGTTAAGAAGAGTGAGTTAGATTTTGCAAGTCAGTAGTTGTAGAAGTAGAGAAAGAGTTGGAGACTGTTATGTAAATTTTGGAGAAGTTAATGCAAATGGATTGTTGATTTGGCAAACATTGTGTTAAGATTTGGTAGTTTCATGGTTTCTTGTTCTCGATTCTCATTGTTAGATGTTAGTTTTCAGTTCTTTTGCAATGATGGTAAAATGTGAATAATGTTTGATCAATCTCTTGCTCATACTTTTAGCAATTTGTTAATTGTAAGTTGTGTAAAGTTATTCTAAGCCATATATTGTGCTAAGTTCAACTGTGGATGCTTGTTCATGTGCATGGGTGTTCATGGTATGAAAATATTTCAGTTGCCTTAGAAGATTACATTATTTCTATGATACTATGGATTCATATTGGTTAAGTAGGAATTAGTTTATGGGGATTTGTCTATTTGAAGCATTCATCATTATTGTGATTGATCTTAGGTGTTAACTAAGATCTCTTGAGCCCTTATCTCTTTTGATCTTTCTTTTAATATTTGGGTTAGTTTCGGATTAAAAGCATCACAACATTGTTACATTTGATGATAAGTACACTTCCAACATTATTGGTTTGTAAGGCCCCTTGTGATTACCAGCAAATCACATTTTTCACTGAGTTGTTTGTTGCATTGTCAAGACCTGACATTAGAGACATTGGGGTTATTTCTTGAGGCTTGCTGATAGAAATTTACCTTTTAAGAGAGATAGGATACTTGTATTCTATTTTAGTTATTGCAGTGCTAAAAACACCATCAACAATGAGGCACAACCGCTACTCTGGCATGCCAACCAGAGCCAAGACACAACCACAAATGCTTCACAAAAAGCACCAATTGGGAACCCCAATAAACACCCATGAAGAAACCAAATCTAGCATCAAACGAGTAGCAATAAAAAGGGTAGCTAGAAGGAAGCACCGAAACAAATGAGAGCATAATGAGCTCAGAAAGGTAAGAGAAACCTCACAAGGAAGAAATAGGGTGAAGGCCAAACTAGAATGTGCAACCTCATCTCTAACACATATATCAAAGTCCAAAGTAGGCCACAACCCTGAGGCACATCTTGTAAAGAGCCAAAGCCTCACAAGACACATCCACTCCCAACACACCACAACCAAAAATGTAGAGGGAGAAGAAACCAAATGGACACCTCTACCTCTGCACCAAAGATAGCGACCACTAGTAGAGAGAACCACACAACAAACACTCTCCACACAAGCCCCAACAAACACCAGGAAAAACACCTACATCCCAGCCGCCAGCACCCAAGTTGTAGCATCATCATCATCGTCAAGATCTGAACAATACTCACCATTTGCATCAGAGGATTTTGTTGATGTTGTTGATGAAGGAAATTTTGTTGTTGATGTAGATATTGAGATGTTTGTTGAAGGGGTTTTGGATGAACATATATGTTTTATGAGGGCAATATGGTTAATGGATTTCTCCCAAAGTTCATCAAATTTGGATTTGACATGTTCAAATCTGATACGCTTGTGTTAGGTATGTCCATGTTTGGTATGTTCATATTTGGTAGGTTCATGTTTGGGATGTTCATGTTTGGGATGCATTGATTTGGTGAAATGATTTTGTGGTGGGGAAGACTCATGCTTTGATTGTTTGGTTGATAGACTTGTAAGTTTTGACATTGATTAAAATCTACCTTGTGACAAGACATGATACCCATAGTTGTTGTGTCATTGAAGCTAGTAGTAAATGATGACCCCAAGTAGGGAGTATATGGAATCAAATGAACCTAAATTAATGTGCAAACCTCTCAATCCCATTTTGGATTGATGCATAATTGTGAGATGGATGTGGATTGCCTAGTTTTATGCATTATCGATTGTTGTACAAGCTTAATTGAAGATGAGGGATGAGGGATGATTCACAAAATATGGTCTAGAATGCTCAAGGAATGAGTATGAAATTCTAGAGAGTAACTTTTCTATGAGGATTGTGGGTTCCTTTTTCATGTAAAGGGCTTGGATTTTATAGAATTTGGAATTATGATCAATGGTGAAGATAAAAAATGCTAATCAAAGGATGAAAATTAATTGAAGAGGTGAGTGTGGATCAATGGATGGATCAAGGGTCAATAATCCATGAAGGTGTGGATCAAAGATTTAATCAAGGGTCTATAATCCATTAGAATTCAACAAATCCCTAAATTTTGGCAAATATGTTGGAGGTATTTCATGTGGAGGGAAGAATTTGAATTTGAAAAGGGATATTCCATGAGAATATTCTTTTGAGGAGTTGGAGGAATAATTAGTTAATTAAAAAATGATGAAAATCATTTAATTGTGCAAGTTGGAAGAATTAGAAGCTTTAATTAAATAATCATGAATTATTTAATGGAGGGAAAATGGGATTTAATTAAACAATTGGACATTATTTAATCAAAAGGGAAGAATATTAGAATGAAGATGAATTAATCAAATAACTTGAATTATTCAATTAATATAAGAATAAAATAAATTTAGCTAAATAATTGGGATTATTTAATGAAATGAATGAAATAGGTGAATTATGAGAGAAAATGGTGTTGGTAAGTGAAATCAAGATATGCAGTATACTTAGGAAATTTTTAAGTGTCTACAACAAGTACTAATAATCTGAAGAGATTAATCAAATGAAGATGGAAGGTCACCTCCAAAAATAGGAGTATAAAAGTGTCCATATGGTAAATGCTCCATCTCATCATAATGCATGGGTAACTAGCTATTGCATTTGCCTAGTACATAGGAACAAATATCGTATACATGTCTCACTCCAACGTGAAACCAAGGAAGCATTAGCACTAACAGTAGAAACCCCCCCATAATGTTGACAAGGGAGAGCCTAGACAGATTGACTAAAATTTTGTGAAACCAAAAAGTGCATGTAGGCGAAATAAGAACATATGAATGTGCACAAAAGAGTACTTGCAAATAAAAGGGTGCGCAAACTAAGACACACATGTGTGGGGCAAGAATTACAAGGATTCATTATTTTCGTAACAGACACTCACTTGACTAAGGTGTGATGAAAAAACAAAAGGCCTACACAACTCCCCATGGAACTTTATATGATAGTACAAGTACAAAAGGCACAACATGATGTGCAAAATCCCTAAAAAGCATACACCAAAATGACACTTTATCTTAGTGCATCTACAAAAGAGAATAGGCTAACAAAACATGTTTATAATGCACAAATAGGACAAAATGCTAGATGTACATGTAGAACAACCTAAAAAAAGTCATCCCACACAAAAGAAAAGTTTCCAAGAGCTAAAACATCCAAGTAATTCACCAGAGTGTGAAAACACAAAAATTGAATAAAATGTACCTAGATAAAAAAAAATTGCAAAACATGCATGGATGGCTATGATGAGATCAGAGAGACCATCCAATTGCTGCTATAATCATGCAAAAATAAAGAAATGGGTCAAAATTTATGAGATCAAGAGTAAAAATAATACATCTGACTTGAACAAACTATAGAATGCACCAACAATAAAATCTCAAAGATTTCTAGCACCACTGAAAAGTATGCAGAACCAACTTTTCGAATGATATCTCATTTTCTAAAATCTGGCATCATAAACTCAAGTTATGGCCAAAAGAAAAAAAATATCTCCTTTAGGGCCAAAGAGGGCTTGGAGGAGGTCCCTACTGGCATCCGTAATGTTGATATCAACAAAATACTCCAGGTTGTCAGAAAAAAAATTTGACCCCTAAGAAACTAAGATTTCGTCGGTATATACCCCTAAATATCAAAAGATTTTATTTTTGATTCTCTCATTGGAAAAAAGAATCTTCTATCTAGAAAACACAAGATGGTGCCAAAAAATTGCAACATCATCAGAAATGAAGTTTTCAGCAGGGCTATTGAATTTGTGACCATCGACAAATTTTGGTAGGGTCGGAGAAATGTTGTCAAGAAATTTTTGTCATGCAGTTGGTCAAACATGTCATCAATGAAGGGAAACATGCTATTGGGAGGTTTCATAGTAAGTAATCAACGAGTCTTAAACACTTCCAGAGCTCCAATGGGTCCATGAAGAGGCATGAGACCTACTATTGTAGGTACCTTGCAACTACCATAAAAGGCCCAAAATTTTTTTAAAAAAAATTCTATTTTATAAAAATTCAAAATATAAACACCGATTTTTTTAATAAAATAGAACATGTTGATGACTTTTTTGAGTTTTTGAATTGCATGCATAGGGTCGTATAGGGACCATACAATTTTTTTTTCCTGAGAAGCTTCTAACAAGGAATATGGACAGGCTTTCATGGGCCTTCTATCTGTATTTTATGTAATAAAAATGAGGAAAATAGCTCACATCTCTTTTTCCACTGTTCTTTCACCAGAGTTATTTGGCACTGGTGGTGGGAAGCTTGGGAGCATGCTTGTATTCATGCCAACTCTCTGGTTGAGTTCTGGAATAGTCTTGGTAGACCCCCTTCTAAGACCTCCTTTCTTGAGGTGGCTTGGGACATTGGTCCAGGATTTATTATCTGGCAGGTGTGGTTGGAAAGGAACTGCAGGATATTTCAGGATAAGTTGAGGATGGTGCAACAGGTGTGGTTGCAAGTGATAAATATGCTTCAGGAAACCCTGGCTGCGAAGTGTGATCTCTCTGAGGATATTGATCCTGGAGATGTGCGCGTGGTTCACAACTTGAATATTTCTGGTGCTGGTTGTAGTGGTGCCCTTTGTAAGAAGCAACAGGTTAGAAGTAAGCAGGCTAAACGCAAGGTTTGTAGGGAGGGAAAGTGGTCTCTCCCTCCTTTGGGGACTCTTAAGATCAATACTGATGGGTCTTCCAGGGGAAACCCCGGGCATGCTGGGGTTGGAGGAATTGGCAGGGATTGCTCTGGTGAGGTTATCTTCTTCTTCTCCTTCTATAAGGGGATACAGACCAACAACTACATGGAGGCGCTTGCTGTCCTCTTGGCTCTTGAAAGAGGATGTGCTCTGGGATGGAGTAAGATTATCTGTGAGTCTGATTCCCAGGTGGTGGTGGATATGTTGAATCTACAACGGATGGAGAATATGGATTGGCATCTGGCTGTGGTGGGCAGGCAAATTCTTAAGCTGAGTGCTTCTTTGGATGCAGTCTCTTTCTGCTATGTTCCTCGCGAGTGGAATAGGACTGCTGACTGCTTGGCTAAGTGGGCTTCAGATCGCGGGGAGGGATGGATGGCGGGAGATTGGGCCCATTTGCCTCCGGACTGTGTTCAGGATCTTGAGAGGCTTGCCAAGGAGGATATGGATGATTAGTTGTGCCCCTTCGGGGGTTTCCTTTTGTTAGTGTTGTTTTCTCTTCTGGGCTTGTGGCCCTTGCCTTTGTACTTTGCTGGCTGATTCAATAAATTTTTACCCCTTTTATATAAAAAAAAAAAAAAAACAAGGAATATGGACAAATTTATAGTCAAAATTCATCAAATCAACCTTCTAAATACAATGGTGAGGTCCTTTTTGTGCCTAAATTCACCTAAAAATTGCCCATCTCCAAAAATTGTAAAAAAATAATGTAAATTCCAAATCTAAAGTCTATAATCCTAGTTGAAGAAATCCCTCATACATTGAGAATGGGTTCGATGAATCCACACTCTAATACCATGTTGGAATTGTGAAAAACCACAAGCCACAAGATCAAACAATAAATAAAGACACCTTCGATGCAAGAGAGTTGTAAACAATAATATGTAATATCCTCAACATGAAAAAGCTTCATAATGAACCTCAAGAGTCTTCAAAGAGATCATGAGTTCTCAAAAGGTCATGATAATAAAATGAGGGTTGAGTGCTATATAGGAGCAAACCCCAAATGAGGAAGAGATTATATCATGACAAGTGTAAACATCTCATGCAATGAGACAAAAATATCTAATAATAGCTCAATTAATAAAAAATAAAATCACTCCTAAGTTTAGCTTAAGTGCAAGAGAATAAATTAGATTAATAGTTAATTAAATATTAATTAATTATTAGCTAATGCATGATTACTCTAACAGAAACAAGTGTCCATTGGTTCTCCATCTGAAATTTGAATACTCGTCGATACATCTTGAATACTAAAATTTGAAGGAGCTACAAGTTAGATGCCCATATTGAAGATTTATGCATATTAATTAATTTATTATCATGACTCTTGGTTTTCCAGGGAAGGAGTGTGGGTTTTCTGTAAGTGGTTTTTGCACCTCTTGTTTTGGTTTACCATTGTGGTTTTGCCTTCCACAAGTTCTATAAATTGGAGCCTTGAGATGGTAGTATCATTTTATGTTATTTGTAGGTGTATGGAAGCATCCAGATTATAGAAGATAAAAAAGGAAGCGTATTATAGTGTATCTTTCTTATAAAGATAAATAATATACTTGCCCACTTTTCTCTTTTGGAGCTTTTTCTTGAAAGCGTTTCTCCATATAAGTCTAGTGTCATATTTGTTTGCTAATTTTTATATTATGGTGAATGTGCAATCACATACATATAATAATATTTGGTAATATTATTTTCAATTTGAATACACATACATAAGTTAATATTGTAGCTAGTTTCACCTTGCTTTCAATAACTATAAGGGTTCTTAGAGTGACATTTTGTATTTTACACGTTGCGTCACCAAATAGACAATGTCAAGATGTATAGACGGTATGGTTAATACTACTAGAGGTGTCATTTAATTTAACATACATACCAATCCTTCTAAGCTACATTAGTTAGATAAAATATCTTAAAAATCCTAAGAGTAAAATAGTTCCAAAATTTGACATGACTATTCTCTAAAATCATGGCACTTATAAATGTTTCATCTAAAAGTATAGTTGGTCATTAGGTTAATCTAAAAAATCCTAGCTCCTAATGAATATTTTGTGGTGGGGTGAATGTAATACTATAAAACACATTATCTTGATTTAGTATAAGGGTAATAAAAGTGATATTTTGTGTTCTACAATTTATGGCACAGAATGGAAAGTGTCAAAATGTTTATTTTTTTTATCAATGTAGCTAGAGGTATAATTTCACTACACATGTATCTGAATCCATTTGGCTACATCAATGGGATCAAGTCTCTTTAGCTCCAAGACCAAAAAGGTGACAAAATTTGACATAAATATTCTCTTAATTACATTTTAAAATATTTCATCTAAACCTATATCTATGCACTGGGTCAATCTAAAAATTCCTTTCTACATTTCCCCCATTTCTGATGAATTTCTTGGTGTCTAAAAATTTAGTTGTAAAAATAATTCATATTCTTTAGTGTAAAATTCTTAAGAGTGATCATTGTTGTTTCGTAACTCATGGAACTAAATGAATAATTACAACTATCTAATTCTAATAAATGTGTCATATTTAAAATTTTCCATCCTAATCATTTTAGGGTATATGGATCCAAAAAAATATCTTAAAGAGTCCTAAGACCAAAAAAATTTCAAGCTTTGATGGGAATGGTATTGTTGTTTATCACACCTATGAATGCCATATTTGAACCTACAACTACATGATGGATCAGCCTACATATACGTCTCCATTTATCCCAACTTTTTTATATTTTTATTGTAATTGCAAGGAACACAATATTTTAAAAATATTCAATTTCTTTAGTTTTGAGGTGTCAAGAGTGTTAGTTTGCAAATAAAACCTCCTAACACTAAACTAATTGTATTGTCGTAAATTGATGTTGCTCAAAATTTCACACTAGGTTTGAGATCCTCTTTGGTGCATATGCTTAATTATGCTTGTGATGTTCCTATTTTTCTACCTTTTTGGGAAACTTTAATAAATCCTTATTTATCGAGCTTTCACAAAGCATGTTTTTCCAAGACCTAAGCACCTAGTGCCCTTGTTCTCACTATTTACGCTCGAAAATTCAAATTTAAAAGTCGACCTCATTGTGTTTAAGAATCCAAATTTATTCTTTAGACTTAGTGAATGGTTAGTTTGAAATATATTTGAATTTATATATAAGTTCTTCCCTCCTTTTTATCTAAGTAATCTCTCTCTAGCAACCTAAGATAATTAATCCATAATAAAAGGCTAAATAAAAAGTAGAAAAGTAGACCATAAGCATAATTCAAGTCAATTATAGTCTAAAACCTATTACCAAACTTATTATAAGATGTTTCTTATTCATTTTTATTATCATTATATGCACTAACACTTGTAGGATCTCAAGGAAATTTCTTATTCCTCCTTGTGTGAGATTGGTACACCTATATCAACCCTACAAGGATTTCAAAAATGAGTGGTAATAATTCATTATGTTTCATTATCATTTCTTTATTTCTTTGCCTCGACCCCCTCAAGAGCACACACTCTTTATCATCTATCATAATTTCCATTGTGGAGGCGAGAATGTACCAACATGGGTTTTGTTGCATCTTGATAAGATTGTTTGACATTGATGTCAAATGTGTGTGAAAGATTGTATATACTCCAGAGATAGTTGATATATAAAGATATTAGTTGATGCAAGTTGGAATTATAGTTTATAGAAGAGTGGTAATCAACCTGATGTCTAAGTGAGATGCAAATGTGGGTACATATGTTCTAATGTGTTTATTATATGCCTACATTAATATCTTTCCAGTTGGTGTACCACACTTAGTAAAGTATTTCAAAAGATTGACTAAGGTATTCATAGTGTATATTGTAAAGTATAGTCATGGTGTTTTGGTATGCATCCTTTCGTAGAGAAATATTTAGTTTTTTCAATTCAAATGATAAGTTGATAAAGATGTGAAGGTGTTATATCCAAGATTATAAGTCATTACACCTTCTGCAGTAAAAATTATAAGTGACAAAGTTCCAGTATTTGCTCTGGCAGAGTAAAGTGTTGATGAAGGTATCGACCTCCTACAATGAACTCATAACTGGGATTCTATGGCCATGATTCAGGGACTGGACGTCCAACTTGAATAGCTATTCAATCACCATGGAGGTGCATTTACTTGTCAACCTAGGGATGTAGACTTGAAATGGGTCGACATTATATGTGCACTAGGAATTCCTAAGTAGCCATTGCTAGCCTACAGCTAAGAAGCACACAGTACTGAAAATAAATTGCAGGAAGGAAATAAGGCATTAATTAACAATTAAAGTGCATAATAGAAATAAAGATTTGGGCTAACAAGTAGGAACTACTCTGTCTGCTTTGGCTGTAGGAACAAACACGGAATGGACTTCCAGTGGCTGCAAGAACAGTCAATACCAGATTTTGAACTAAGTACAAAACATAAAATAACAACTAGACTAATTACTCTAAAGAAAGGATTACTCACCAAGTGGGCCCCCTTGGATGAGTATCCACTAAGACTAACACGAATTCAAATGCTTAGATTCAGACTATCATCTCATTCATTGAAAATCAATAGCAGAGTAACATGGTTGTATGTAAAAGTGTATATGCTCAAC
>VDFB02360510.1:0-12699 GCA_007258455.2 Sequoia sempervirens
TCATAACCCTTGTAAGGGTATGAATCCCAAGATCCACAGACTCCCAAGCTAACTAGGCAACCATTCATTTTGAGCTTTGTCTACAATGGCTTCCTACATGTCTTCAAAGAATGAGACTTCTTCAAAATGCATAAAAAGCAACTTCTTCACCATTGTCAACATTCAAAGGATCTTCAACAATGGCTACAATAGCTTCCTTGATCTTTCCCTTGAGAATATCATTTGCCTGATTTCTACAGTGCCAAGCTGTGTGACCCAATTTCTTGCAATAATAGCATTATGTCCCCCATTTGTTCTACAATTTGAGTACAATGCTACCTTTCTTTGAGAACCATCTTCTATATCTCCTACTATAGTTCTCTTTTCTTTAGTTAGGAGAGTTGAAATCATATCTTCCAGACTTTTAGAAGAAAGTTGACTAAGAGTAAAGATGACATTGCTGAATTTTAAAGATAAACTATTTAATAAAATGGCTTTAGCATCCTCATCATGCACTGCAACATTGACTTCTAGTTGTCGAAAAAGATATCTCAGATTGTTCACATTGCTTGACATAGTGACTCTGTTAGTCATCTTGAACTTGAAGAGCTGAAGCTTTAAAGAAATTCTAGCATTAATTTCTTTTGCTCCAAACAGTGTATTCAAATTTTCTCAAATTTCTTTAGATGGTTTTTCCAGATCTATATGATGTAAATTCGAATTGGAGAGGGCAAGACCAGTAATGACTTTGGCTTTATCATTTATGCTTTTCCATTTCAGTACCTTACTCACATCCAAAGGTAGTTTTTCATTTCCATTTACTATTTCCCATAGGTTTTTGTGCATTAATTGCATCTAGATTTTTACTCTCTAGGTGTGAAAATTGAAGCCAAAATATTTATCCAATGGAATTTCCATTTTTTATTCAAAAACATTAAACCCTAGCACCTTCTTGCACAATAAACTTTGAAAATAATACCTGGAAAATATGCCAAAAATCTCAGGTCTAAATTGATGAATTGTAAACCCTAGTTGTCATGGATGAGAAAACCCTAGGCGTTGGTTTGGAAAGCCTAGTCATGGACTTGTTTAAAACTGGCTTAAAAATCTTTTAAAAAATATTGAAAAGTCCATGAATCCCATCAGCATAAAATGGTGGCTTGAAAACCCTGCATATACATGTGTCCTAGTTGTGAAATTTAGACCATTGATTTAAGCCTAACAATGAAAAAATGGCTAAAAATCAACAAAATATTTCATAAAACCACAATAGCCGGCGATCTTTCAAACATGATTGCATCCTCATCCTTTTCACTTTTGCCCTCCGCGTCTTTTGTAGGCCTCCACTTACTAATTCTGGCCTTAACTTGATGATTTGAAGCTCCGGGAATATGTCAAACACTTTACATACAAAGTCTGAATTTCTTGTTGTAAACTCTTTGATGGTTTTTGATGTTTTGAGAGTGCATATGCATTCATAAATCTCTGACTAAGATGTGCAATTGACTGATATGAAATGAGTATGCAAGAAACTATCAATGTATGACTCATCAATGCAATTATATGACGGAAAATATGCATCTACAGCCAAGGGACATTAATGCAAACACTTGGCAAGCAACCTAGATGACTGAAATATGTTGCAACTATATGAACTTGAAAATACAAACATGTGACTGAAAATGATGTTTTACAGCTACAGCACTGGGCATTTCTACAAACATTACCATGCATCCCTAAGGACTGAAATAATCATCTACAGCTGTAAGACATTATGTCAAACAGTTTGAATGCAAACTACACATGCTGTTATGGAAGGACAGTAACTTGGCATTATATCAAACAATTTGCAGCCAAACATAAACTTCACTATTTGATAATGATTGTAATGTTCAATAATCTGATTACAATGATTGGCATTCCCATTACATGATCCTTACAATGCAATATTCATGACAGCTGCTAAGCTACAGATTTTGACAATAGTCTTGATATGCCAAAATGAGACTCCTTATATCAACTATAATGAGGAATGAAAATAAAAATGCAAACTTGCTGTCTGTGACTGATGCAAGCTGGAATACAATGATTACAATAATGTTGCTGTATGAGACAGCAATGTAGATTCAATGATGCAACTAATACTTATAAGAACCTGATTACAGCGATGGCAGCCACACAAGAAGATTTGAACCACCAAGTAGATGAAGTTGATAACCTTCAAGATGCTTTGTCCAACCTTATGCAAGCCTAGAAAACCTCCTCCAAGCTTTGACTGATTTTTTACAGCCTTCAATGTCAAAATCACACCTCATACAAGGGCATCCAAGCTGCAAATGATACTTGATCTTTTATGATAAAAATCAAACCAGCATGATAATGCAATCGGCTTCCTCAATATTGTCAACCACCCATATATAAATTGTACCAACAAATGATAAGATCAACCTCTTCTATTGCCAAAATCATCCTTCTTCAAAGGACTGAAATGTCTCCACAAGCTGAGAATAATATGCTCCAATTGATCACTAAAATTGGCCCTTGGCCACAAAATTTTGCACAAATGGAAAGACTGAAATATCTTCCCCAAATATCTAGCTAGGGTTGGTGTCTCACAACCGAACCTGGCACTCTAGAGTCTTCAAACCCTTGAGCGAATGCTAAGCATTTAGCTTCAACTGCTTACCATGCAGGTAAAGAGAAATGATAACCAAAATCAAGTGTGTTCAAATGCTTAGCCGACAACTTCTTAAATAGATTTCTCAGTCACCTCTAGCAAACTTCTAGAATAAAATATTATTTTATTCACTTAAGTGACTTTATGATTTATTATTTTATTTAGTCACTTTATTAAATTAATTAAATATAAAGTCATCCTTAAAACATTATTTATTGGGATAACTTTATAAATAATTAATGTAATATCTCCACTTTATTTAATTAAAATAATCAATTAAGCTATCCTTTTGATATATTATTAATTTTGGACAACTTAATCAATTAATTTAGTTAAATTACTCTGAATCCAATTCAGGGACATGACAAGATGTTAGTGAAGATGAGGAAGAAACTCTAGAGGTTGCAGCAGTGCAAGGAGAAGATGCACATGAAGAAAGATTCTTGCAAGTGTTAGCTAAGCTTGGGAGTAAACGAAGGATGAATCCATCAAGTTACAGTGGAAGTATGAATCCAAAGGAGCTTATTGATTGGATTTTAGAAATGGACAAGTATTTTGATTTGGACGCCATTGAAGAAAAAAAGACGGTGAAATATGCTTGCACAAGCTGGAAGGGACACACATCCCTATGATGGGTGTTGGCGTAACAACAAACACCTCTTAAGTATGAGTTGATACGGACAGCTATGCACACTACGCAATGAGTGCTTTTCAAATTAGGAGGGGAAGCTCCCTCGTGCTTGACAAAAATGCTTGGAAAGGGAAAAGTAATCTAAACTATCTCCTGTCTTTTTGTCTCAGTTGTAGAGGTACAAGGCTTTCACGAAATCTCTATACGCTGCAGCTAAGTATTTTCTGGTTTCGCTTAACTACAACTCACAAAACTAAGTAACTTAAACTATCCAATCCCCTCAAGAATTTAGAGCATGCGGAAATGAAGCCGGAATGATTATCTGACGATAAGTCGAGTATGGACTCACAATGTGAAGGCAAGGTGGCACAACTATCTTCTTGTTTGAATAGGCTTATTGGAAACAACAATATACGATAAACTAAGCACAGATTCTCAACTTGAAGGCAAGGTGGCACATCTATCAGCTCAATCTGAATAAGTTTATTACTCACACACATCACACGATAACCAAGTACAAATTCTCAACTTGAAGGCAAGGTGGCACATCTATCAGCTCAATCTAAACAAGTTTATTATTCACAAAACACCATACGATAAACAAGAACAGATTCTCAACTTGAAGGCAAGGTGGCACATCTATCAGCTCAATTTGAACAAGTTTATTGAACACACAACAAAATCGATCTAACTAAGGAAAGAATTCACCATCATAATTGCATGGAACCCAAGTGGCATAACAATTCATCATAACAGTAAATACGCATGAACAGATACAGAACGAGCAATATTGAAGGCAATGTAGGCCCAGGATATATTACTCTCTCGTGCAAAAGTTATGTACAAATAAGCAAAAACTCTTATTTATAGACATCAAAAGGTGTAGGGAACCCTAAAATCACCTTGAGTCAACTACAGTCTTGCAATGCATGCAAGATTTATTGCTAAACCCTAATAAAGAAAACTATACAGTTAATTGGAAAGCTACCATCAGTTAACCGAAACATCTAACCTAAATGGACAATGTGCAAGCATGCACGTCCTTATTGAAAGAAAAGTTAACTGGAACACTACCCTCAGTTAACTGAAAAACCCTAAACCTAACTCTTGTGAAGATAATCCCAAGGAAGAGATAAACATGTATGAAGTCAGCAAGTGAACTCAAGACTGAAAGTCGAGTTAATTGTTGCTCATGACTCTACCCTTGAAACTAACTGCAGGTCCCAACTGGCAGATCACTTCAAGTCATCTCGATTCAACACGTCGTCCAGGAACTCATCAATCACTCTGTCTTTTGGCACTTTGATGCTGTCCAAAGCAATAATCTGTTTCTTCAAGTCTCTGTCACTCTCCTTGATCGTATGCATGCATTCTCTGACATCTTCAGCCGCTTTCTTGAAACTAGCTGAAATCACTGAAATATTCTCCAACTTAGCCGCCATAGGATCTCCCTCAAGGCTATCACGAATTAGCTTTTCGAACTCAGCTTGCACTATGTTCAATTCAATATATGTGCCATCTTCAAGAAGATAATGACATGGAATCTAAACAACAAAACCACTGACAAGTGCAAGCGCTCCAACAACATTATCTTTCAGTGAAAAGAACTTGACAAAAATCTTTTCACATATCTCCATTTTGAAAAGGTGCTGCTCGTTCCAAGTGAAAACCTTCTCTCTATCTTCATCAAGCTCCAAAGCATCATATGCAACAGATAACTGAGATACAAGAACTTGATCCTTGGCTAAACTTTCTCCGACCGAAATATCAAGCAGTTGAATGCCTTGACGAAGTTTATGTGCGTCACTCCTCAACTGATACAAATCCATAAGAAGATGCCGACCTGTAACAATTAAACTTTCAATCCAGTTGTCCAGAAGTCTTCCATGACTGACTAACTGATCCAAATTTTGTTGTTCTGCAGGTATATTCTGAGGAAGAACAGGCGCTCTACTCGAATTTCCATGAACAAGATTAGAGATATATTGACAAAGTTGACCGTTCTTAGCCTTAAGCAGTGCCTTATCCTCTCCATCCTTCGTGATGCGTTCTTCAAGATTATTAGTGACAATCTTAAGAAGAGTTACGTCTGTCTCTCGAGTGGTCCTGCCAAGATTTTCCTTAGTGAAAGTAAAGTCACTGACTTCAACTTCATCTAAGCTCTTACCCTCTGGGGGAGTAGCAACCTCTATAATAATCTCTGACTCTGGAGTCTTCTCGATATGCACCTGCTTCTTGATTTTCTTGTTTGACCTTTTCTGATAAGGTTCATTGAACTCAGATAAATCAAGATTGTATGAAGGTTCTCGCTTCTGTCTCCCCAAACTTCTCTCGAGCCAACAAGACTGAACAATATTATCAATTCGAGGAGAGACTGTCCCTGATGTATCAACCTGTGGTGGTTCAGTTGTCTCTAATCCTACTCCAACTAGTATCTCAGGCTCTGAATCTATATCAATAGGCTGCACATGCAATGAACTAGGAAGTGAAACACAAGGCTCAGCCTAAATGACTGTCTCCACTGGGATCTTAGGTACATTCTCTACTTGCTTTTGCTTCCTCTTACCAGTAGTCCTCCTTCTCGTGTTTCCACTGAGTCTAACTCCTTCAGGTGGCGTCACAATAGCCTTGACGCGAGGCCTTGACCTCGAAGTAGAAGGTAATGAAGAAAAATTCACTGGTGGCTCTGTAACAGGAGCTGACTTTCGCCTTTGTTTGCTCTCCAAGAACTGCTTGTTGGTCTTGATAACTGATCTAGACACATCCTCAATAGAAGTATTCTCCTTAGCGTACCAATCTGGTGAGCGAAGTGGCTGCTGAGCAATTTGATCCCTGACATATGAATTGAGAAGAACTTCTCTATCATCATCCGATAGACCATCAACATCTTCTAATAAGTAATCAAAGAGCTGAGTAATAGTGAGTCTACAATAGTGACGACGACGAACCTCGAATTCATCTTCACAATTAGCCCAGAAATCTTCAAGTGCTGGCTTATGTGCAATCTCTCGCTCCAACCTAGCTGCATAATGACCCAAAGGATCATAGGAACGCCTCTCAGTATGAAACTTAAGTTTGAATCTTTCCATCTTAGTTGACATATGCCTGGCATCTGCCGCGGTTCTACATGTGAAAATGCCCAATCCGAATGGAAAAGTGGCTGCAATCTTATGATGACTGCGAAGAAATGAATGAATGTGCTGAACCTGTTTGAGAAACTCCATGAAGATGAACCTGTTTGAAGGGTACCTTGGTAACATCAAAGGTTCTCCAATATATCCATAAATTCGGATGTATGTGAAAGTAGGGAATTGGATAAACCAATCTGCCCAAGTCTCCATTGCTGATTTTGCTTCTGCAGAAATCCGAATGTGCATTTCATTGTCAAGATCTCTGACTATCCTCATGGAAAAGTGATCATTCACTGCTCGGAAATCTTGTTCAAACTTAGAAAACTCCAACTGAGAATAGTACTCGTGAACATGCTGAACACCAAGAGTGCCATTAATTTTTAGGTGTCTATAGCTGCCTTGAAATGCAACTAAGTAGACCAAGTAAGACACCATATGAAACTCATGAAACCTGAGAAAATCAGTAATCTGCTGATGTAAGCAATCGCTAATCAACATAGCCCAGTCAAAATGTTCATTGCCATCAAGGATCCTGGAAATGATATAAAACATCCAAGATCAGAAAATGGCAGCATCTTCTTGACCTGTAACTCAATTGAGCAAAGTTATCAAAACAACAACCTCGTCCTTGAATTCACCACGACCAACCTTTTTAGGCATGTTAGTCTTTTGAACCTTCAACCATCTTTGAGCCACCTTCCTCTGTGAACGTTCTTGATCTCCATCCCATATCTTCTCACAGGCGTCAATAACCACAGTGAAATTATCTGAACGAGGAGGAATAGTAAAACACTTCTCTACATCCTTCGGCTTAAGACTGCAGATAACCCTCCCATTAGCTGATCTGATTTGTCGTGAAGATGAGTCAATGCTTAATGCAAGCAAGAATAAACTCGAGATCAAAAATTGTGACAGGAATAGATGCCGCTGCCAGCAACCCGAAACGTTCAAGATTTCTCAATGAATTGCTGCTAACACCCTCCAAATTGCTCAAGTTAACCACTGGATAAACATGACCTAAATCTGTGTCTGTTGTTTTGGCAAAATCATGTATAAGAACCGATTTGGTTCTATAATCAATGAGATTGAACTGCATTTTGAAAATGAAGACTTTTGACTGTAAAGTCGAATATATTCGGACAACTTTCTGGAAAGGCTGAAAATCTCTGAACAAGGCTAAAAATAGCCTATGGTGGGAAAAACTTTCGGAATTTTTCTGAAACGTGGGTTTTGTGCAGAATCAAATTCTAAGACAACCCAGATAACTTGATTCGTGTAAAGATGAGTTTTAGGCCCACATGCAAAGAGATTGTCGGAAAAAAGCATAGAGCTTCAGAATGAAGACTATGGGGCAATTTTCTTGAAAAAATATAAGACATGGGTTTTGCTGCAAATGCTGAAGTATGCGAACCCAGATGATCAAATTCTGAAAATATGTTGAATTTCTTTGACATGCGTAGAAAGTACCTAAGATGAGAAATAGAAGAAATAAGATAGAAGAAAGAAGGTTTTATTTGATTTGCTTCTGTAGAATTTGCCTATCTCTGTTTTGAATTTTCTGAAACCTGCATGCAAACTGAAACATGGCGCTTGGCTTGTGATTGGACCTCAAAAATCCACGCCTAGCCAATGATTGGCTCTCAATTCAGCTAACTGAAGACTAAAATGCCCTAAATAAAGCACCATGCTTTAAGACTAAAAGTTGCCATATTAAGACTTCAGTCGCAAAATCCATATAAACCATGCATAATAAACTCTAGTTGACAATCCATATTGAAGTTGCCATACTTGAGAACTCAAAACCATGCTTTAGAAACTAAGGCATCACCTTTAGAGACTAAAGTTGAAATTCATAATGAAACGCCAACTTCACAAAATCTTCACAAAACTCAAATATGCGCCATGCTTTAAGACTCAAGTTGACTTTTGACATGCACTTCAGTTAAGTGAACATGCAAAACAATAACTCAACATGCAAAGTTAGTTAACTGAACATGCAAACTAGTTAACTTGACATGCAAAACTGAGAAAGCACTCAACATGCGAAAATGTTAACTGGAGATGACAACCCAGAAATCGTTCTGTTGAATTGAAAGTCAAAATTCAAATATTCAAAATTCTTCTTTTAGGCGCACATGTGGTTTTAAGTTTGAAAAACCATCTTTGACTTTTGGCATTTTTCTCCAGAGCCATTTTTTGATGAAAACTGAAATTGAACCTCTTACGAGACCTCTATTTATCCCCTGACACCGGCTGACTGTCCTCACCGATTGACTTGCTGACAGGTGCATTGCAGAGTAGGACAAAAACTGATCAAAAGACTCCTTGAGACTTCAAAACATAAAACTAAGATTTGAAGGCTCAAAAATCCAAGCGCCCTTTTCAAAAGCTGCTCTTTTTCTCTAACTTAGTCAAATTTCTCCATCTTCATCTCATACGAAGGGAAAAAATGAATCTTCCATAACTTCTGACTGACAAAGTTTCAGGACTAGATAACTGATTCACTGCGGAGCTGAGTTCATTCCACACGACAACTGCAAAGGCACATTTCTTCAGAAAACATCATCTGAAGGGTGAAAATCAAGGGCGCCTTTTTGAAAAGGTACTCTTTTTTCTCCAGAGATGGCCATTTCTGGAACTGACCAAAATAACACTAAAACTCCTACTGCAAGTTGACAGGTCATCTTTTGATCTGACAGAGACAGGCAACGGAAAACTGAATGTAACACAAACAAGCTGAATATCTGAGATCATCAAAAATAAGGCATTAAAGGCTTCAAAAGCTCAGGTGCCTTTTTGAAAATGTGCTCTTTTGCATTTTCTTTGATATTTTGACTAAGATTTAACCCCATGTTTGACTTCCGGCTCAAGCAATCCAGCAACTCACATTCACCTACTGACGGATGCGTTGTGAAGCCTGAACAAATGGGAAACAAACATCTTAGGTGGCATTTAGTCAAAAATTCAGTGTTCCACGGGCCTGGGGGACGGGGAAACGGGGGGACGGGGAAACGCGTTTCGGAGACGGGGGGACAAAGGGCCTAAGTTTGGGGACGGCGGGGAGACGGCAGGGGGACGGCGGCGGCGGGGTGGTGGGGTGGTGGTGCTGATATAGTTATAAATATACTTATAGTACTTGAAAAACTAGTTTTGAAAGGATGTATAACAGTATAACAATATAAGAATTACATTTCAAATGAAACGATAGGAAATTACTCAAATTACTAATTAGTAAAATTATAACATAGCAAAATTTGAAATACTAAATCTAAATACGAAGATATCTTGAATGCTAATTGCTAAATAAAATTTGACAAATGAAATTGTTTTTGTAAAATTGAAGGTAACTAGTGGAGAGTACCTAGAAAGTCAAATGAATTCAATGGGAGTTTGTGGGCAATGCCCCTAATGGGTTTGAGGGTTAGGGCCCTTAGTGGGGTCAAGGGGCAGTGCCCGCTGAGGCTCGGGAACTGGCAGCCCATCCGAGGTCAAGAGGCAGCCCCTCCCGAGAAGTCTGGGGGCTGAGGCAGCCCCTCCCCGAGAATCTGGGGGCAGCCCGTAAAGATCAAGACAGCATGCCTCTGAGAGATCCCAGAAGCGCCCATCAAAGTCGAGGCGATTAATCACAGGATTTAGCGCTCCACAATACGCTGATATAGAGGCGAGAATTGAGCCCATAAGCAAATTAAGACCTCCAAAACGGTAAAATCTTCATTTGACCCTTCAAAAAGGTGGGCACCTTTCTGAAAAGTAGCTCTTTTCTCCAGTGTTAGTCAAATTCGTCATTTCTCACATTTTCTGCTATATCTTCCGTATCTCAAACGAAACAGGTCCGTTTGACAAGCTTGATAGCTCGTTGCGAAACTAACATGATGCCGGACAAATGTCTGTTGGAGGTGACAAACCCTAGAAATAAGATCTAGGCCCCTAAAAGATAGGGTGCCTTTTTAAAAAAGTGCTCCCCTCTCCAGAGATAGAAAATTTTGATGATTTTCCTTTAGATTTTCATTTTTCTCAAAATTCCTCAGTAACAGATTGACATGAAACTGACACAAGCTCCATATTTGAAAAGCCCAAAAATGACCTTCTGACATCACTTTAACAAGGTTAAAACTATATTTAGCAAAATGCCATAGTGAAGCAAAAAATTTGGTTTGGGTACAACAATGGGATCAAGTGCAGATTGAAAGACAAAGGGTAAGGAAAAGATAAAATCATGGGAAAAAAACGGTTACAAAACTAGAAACAAAATTCTTACATGTGGACAGTTGTAAAGTGCCTTGACAAATTTGATGTTTTATGTCTGATTTTCTGCCTTGGTAATTTTGTCAAATACTTTTCTTGCAACCTTCAACTTGCTGTTAATGTGTTTCAGTTTGCTTTGTTTTGATTTGTTTTGATGCCAATGATGTTTGGAGACTTGAAAAGGAATGCAAATGAAGCTAAACAAGTGTCTAATATGATGTGCAATCTTTTTTTGTATTTTCAAATGCATAAACATGAAATTCTGATATGAAATGCCTACCTACAGCCAAAAGACATTTTAACAAACACTTGGAATGCAAACTAGATAAATGAAATGGAATTACATAAGGGAGCCATTTGGACAAATAATTTGCAAGCAAACTCCTTATCTCTCCAATATCTATTTGCAACAATGTAAGAGATTACAAGCTGATTGTATAATGCTTATATGAATGACTCAACTATCTTCTATGACTGAAAATGCAAGTTGCTGGAAGTATAACTTCATTACAATGCTTATTTCTTTGTCATGGATTGTTTGAATACAGTGCCTTTGTGTTGCTAACAACAATATATGATTCCTATTTGATAATACCAAACTAAATGCAAGGCAATACAAAAATCGAATGAACCTGGAAAAGATAGCAGGAGCCAATAACAAATTTGAATCTCTTGATATATGCTGTATTTGGACACCAAAATGGTGCGCCCTTCCTTCTTTGTGTGAATCGACCACTTCAGATTTTTTTTGGATTTTTTCCTTGCCCCTTGCTCAAAGTCGACCCCTTCCCTGGTACGCCCAACTACAACAAAATTCTGATTTTATTTTCAGAATATAATCAGCTGCAAATGACTTCAATCTAAATGTCTTTCCTTCACAAAATTGCCCTTGTCTTGGACTGGAAAAATGTTTTATTCATATCTGCAATTATCTCCAAAATCGATTTCCTCAAGTATCCAAAATTTGGCCATTGGCCACAAAATTTTGCTCCATGTGAAAGACTGAAATATCCTCCACTCTTTTCTAGTTAAGATTGATATTTCACAATCGAAATTGGTACCTTAGAGTATTCAAACCCTTAGGCAAGTCTTCAAGCATTCAAGCTCTTCAACACAAGTAGATGAATATGCAACTCAAGATGTCTCAAATGCTCTCCAAAAGCTCCTTTTAAAGAAATTACAATCATCTCCAAGAAGCTTCCAGAATATTTTATTATTTTATTATTTAAGTGACTTTTTAATATTTCATTTTATTTTAGTCACTTCTATTAAATTAATTAAATATAAAGTCATCTTATGATATTTATTTTTTGAGATAACTTTATAAATAATTAATTTAATAATTTACCCCCTTATTTCTCCAATTTAGCCTTTGGGAATAATAAAGGATAAAATAATGTCCTGTAGCCATCAAGAAGGGGACATTACAACAATCACATTAGCTTAATAAAAAAGTTACAAAACCATAAACAAAAGGATTTGTGTGTCATAGAGTACACAAAAGGATTCTACAAATTGAGCATACGTGCTGGACATGCTGAAGATGATGAAGAGCAAGTAGCGAGACATGTAGACAATCTCATCAGCGTAATCAAAAATAAAATTCGTACATGTGGACAATCACACCAACTTAATCAAAAAGTTACAAAACCTTAAACAAAAGGATTTGAGTGTCATAGAGTACACAAAAGAATTCTACAAATTGAGCATATGTGTTGGACATGCTGAAGATGATGAGGAGTGTTGTCCCTAATTTTTGACTTGCTAAAAATTGGGATAACCTATTAAAATTTTGATAAAATTTGAATATTTTCTCTTTTAAGGCACGTTTTACGAGGTGCAAAGGTTAGAAAATTTCAATTTTAGGTCTATAGTCCTTTGGGTTAGCACTTTTCACTCACCCTTGTCCGTTTTCGTGAAATTCTGAGTCATTTTTAGTGTGTTTTTGGTCAATTTCGGGTTTTTGGGGCATCACTGCAAGTAGGGGTTTTGGTTTCCTATTACAATTTACTTTTTGTTTTAATTTTAAGTTGTAG